>JAXCGZ010017659.1:0-47818 GCA_037179515.1 Halocaridina rubra | reverse complement strand
TATACATCCAATACAGCGAAAAAATCAAACGACGTAACTACGTAGTACGATTACGTTTTTCGTCACTATCTACGTGTTAAAGAATTATCTTTTTGTATATATAATTCAGACATCCTTTCCATAAATACATATTAGGAATCATCCCTGCTATACAATACAGGAGCCAAAATTAGACATAATGCAGTACAAGAGAATGTAAATACAGTATAACAAATTATAAAAGACATATTCTTCTAACATCTTCACATGACACAATCATAAGTATTTAAAGAATACGTAGTTATATTTAATTTTGCTTCTATTGTATTCTTATCCCATCTCTACCTGGTATTACCCACCAGAATATAATTCCTGAGTAAAACATGACTACATCTTAAAATATAATTTGAAAACGACATCAATAATGACATATTCACATATATAGAAATATATATTCATATAATATATGGTAAGAAAGGCCCATTAAAAAACTCAAGCGAGATTTTTTAAGTTACTTGTTAATATATCAGCGTGAACTGATCACCTTACCAGAGTACATTAAAAAAAAAAATTTTAACGTTTCTCTTACGAGGAGTCAAAATACGAGGCCTCGATATCGGCGTAAATTGGGCATATTCTCATCGCTTACGTTACAGACTTGCGACCTATTTTGAAACTGCGACCGGCTGAGGTCAACATAAGTACTTTTCAGATTCTTCCCATTGTTCACTCTAGTGGAAGATCTTAATTATTTTCAATATAATTTTGAAGACTGTATGGTAACGGTTCAGCAAATAGTAGTGTATGAGCATTCTCCAATTTATGTAATGTTAACTGGCAAACTGACCCCAATGCTTTGAATTTCTTATATGAGTCTGCATGTGGGCCTTGAGGTGTGCATTCTGCGTGGCCTTGTAAGAGCAAAAAGTACAATGGTAGGGTTTTTCTCCCATGTGAATGGCCAAATGTTTCTTTAAATTCTCCTTAGCTGCCGTCGAATAGGAGCAATAAGTGCAACAATACGGCTTCTCACCAGTGTGGGTCCGTATGTGACGCGTCAAGTGCGAGGAACGAAGCCCCCTGTATGGACACATAGGACACTGGTGTATTCTACGGCCACGTGCTGGATGTCGAGTCCTCAAAAATTCCGCAGTGCTGGCCTCGTGCCTCATCTGTTGGGAGGAGCCGTATTTTATACTCAACTCGAATTCTACAAGTCAATAAATATATAAAAAATGACTAAAGAATTTACTATATCATGTCAAGGCAACACAGACTGCTCCCCTAATGAATATTAACCTCATATGTGGGTAAATGAACGAGACTGACTATAACTTGCATATAAATTTTAAATTAATCGTCACCTATTCACGCACATATCGAGTGACTCAACACGACACAAAAAATACAGTACACCTAAACTCTCTTTCTTCCATTTGTTTATATAGATATTTCTGGCCAAGTTACGTGAAGTTATTTTATAAACACTTAAAAACCTGATGACTTAAAATACTTTAAATATAAAGTGTGAAAGAACTCGTCTCCTATACCAAAGTCTGACGAGTAAAAAAAAATATATTGTCCGTATAACCCATAAAGTGAACTTATCAAGTGATCATAGACTATTATGCCATCCTTGAAGAGCATGAAACAGGTATGGTATAACTTGCCTCCTATGTCAATGCTTATTCTTAATATGGGTCCTAAGATTGCCCTTTTGAGTGGAGCGATACGGGCAGTACCAACATGCGAAGGGTTTCTCGCCTGTGTGGGTACGCATGTGGTTCTCCAGATTTGTTCGAGCAATGGAGCTGTAGTTACAAAAGCGACACCGAAACTTGCTGTTGCTCGCGCTGCTAATGCTAGCGCTGCCGCTGTCCTTGTTGCTGCCGTTATTACTGCTACTGCTGCCACTGCCGTTGTTGCTGCTGTTATTACCGCCATTGCTGCCACTGCTGTGGCTCTTTTCACCTAGTGCAGCTGCTGCTAAGGCGTTCCTGACGGCCAAATACCGGGCCCAACCTTGGTTGAGCAGCTCGTTCTGTTGAAGAATCGCTAATCTCACTAAAAGACAAACTCCGAATGGCTTATCTAACAGCAAACGTTAAACGCAAAATTAGCATGCTCTTAAACTACTGGCAATTAAACTAACCTACTCTAACTATATAGACCTCGACATTTCCTTCTCTAAAACACATCCAGAGAATAATCTGTAACCCGTAAATATCACAAAATTATACACTCCCAGCGGCTTATTTCACTGCAAACGTTACACATAATCAAGAACTTGCTTTAAAACTACTGGAAATCAAACTAAATTAACCTAATATGTAGGCCTGAACAACTTCCTTCTATCTGACATAAACCAGAAAAAACTAAAAATTACTAATATATCCCTTGCATTGGAATTTATTCCTAATTCCCCATGAAGAGAATGAATTATCAACTATTAGCAACTATAGCAATATTTTAAATGCTAAAAGCAAACTATGGAGTCTAAATAGCTACAGAAAGGAAGTTCTGAACCATAAAGGAAGACTCAATTGTCTCCATATTTAAAACAAAACAAAAAATTCATTTTAGAGATGGATAACATCTATTTCAACAATTATAATCCCTCCCAAATAAATAAGTGAAAAAAAATAACGGAGAAAAAGAAAAAGAAAAGTGACAAAATCATTCGTCAACCTCTTCCCAGCAAGGACAAGATGTCTCGTTTCTGCTTGACCGACATTTTTTGGCAAGCACGAAATATCTCGTCATAAAACTACCGTATAAAATTACAGTTGGAACATGTATGCTCATCCATTCTGGCTCCCTCTGTGCCTTCCTAGGGCAGAGATGAGTATTTTTGAGGTAATCCTACGACCTCAACCCCATTGACAGCACCTAAACTCCTGGAGACGATGAGGTTGTGGAACGTGCAAGAACTCAAAGCACCTCAAACAAGAACTCAGTCCCTTTGCATACCCTACAGTATACAGTAGTGAAATAATCAGTGTACAGTAATGAGTATTGAAATGATCTATAATATACAGTATTGAATCCTTCAAGAAGTAATGAGCCATTATGTATGTACTGCAAAAGTTACCATAAGGAAAAAAATTTTTTTTAAGAAAATGCCTATTACCAGTAAGTTTTGTACATATTTCAAAAGGAATGGAGCCCCCTCTCCAATCATGTGGACCAAGTAATCTCTGAGCAAGACTTTCAACATGAATTGAGCCTTCATACGCCATAAGAAAATGTCTGAATGCCTCTTTAATTAGGGTATTAATCCCTTCGTAGCAACTGATATTTATTAATCTGCAAACATAACTGAAAACTATTGCAACCACAATATCAGCCATTTCTAATAATAATTTTTCAAAAAATCTTTTAGGTCAAAATAAATTATAAAGGAAAATATCAATCTTTCTACAATCTTATAAAAAAACAATACTACATAACATGACCTTAAGATAATTTACATCTTTCTAAGACCACATCGAAGATGTAGTGCTAAATCAAATAGGGACACAGTAGCAATTACGATATGTAAAGTATTCTGGATATTAAAAATACAGTAACAAGGGACATTCACTAATGACACAGTACCAATGTACATAATTAGAGCAAAAATATTACAATAAAAATAATAATAATAACAATGCGGTGTTACACTTTCTCTCTCATAAAAAAAAGAGAGAGAGAGAGAGAGAGAGAGAGAGAGAGAGAGAGAGAGGAGAGAGAGAGAGAGAGAGAGAGAGAGAGAGAGAGAGAGAGAGGAGAGAGAGAGAGAGAGAGAGGAGAGAGAGAGAGAGAGAGAGAGAGAGAGAGAGAGAGAGAGAGAGAGAGAGAGAGAGAGAGAGAGAGAGAGAGAGAGAGAATCTTTACCTAAGCAACATCTTGCAGCTTCAATATAATGTAAAACTCTGCAGAAGACGCATAAAGTAAATCAAAAGCAACATAACACGAATTAAGTAACATTACATTAAATTGCATTTTATTTCCAGACTCCAGAGATAAGAATTAGATAACGGCTCAAATCTATCCAAAGAATTACTTGCGGAAATCAACACTATTTTCACAGACTTTAATACCAACAATTAAATAATTAGAATTTTCTTTTATTGTCACACTTTCCCCCCCCATGTTACACGAAGTCACTTTAGACTATTTTTTTCAATGTATACTATGAATAATCGTTTTTCACTAGCCTCTCCCTTCTTAATCACCATTGCTTCCCCTCCATGCCACCACCAACTCCTAATTCCCCACTACACCACCAACTCCTAATTCCACACTACACCACCAACTTCTCCTGTACACCACCACCAACTCCTCCTCCTACACTACACCACCAACTTCTCCTACACTACACCACAAACTCCTCATCCTACACTATACCACAAACTCCTCATCCTACACTATACCACCAACTCCTCATCCTACACTATACCACTAACTCCTCCTCCGACACTACACCACCAATTCCTCCTCTGACAACTCCACCAATTCCTCCTCCTACACTACATCACCAACTCCTCCTCCGACACTATACCACCACCTCTTCCTCAAACACTATACCACTGATGCCTCCTCCAACACTACTCCACCAATTCCTCCTAAACAAGACACCACTAACTCAATCAAAACCATTATTGCTAAGTACTCGCTCTCCTAAACCACCAATTCCTTTAACTCCTTAAACACCAACTCGTCCTCCTCCACCACCAACTCCTCCTACTCAACAACCACCATACTCCTCCACAACCACCATACTCCTCCTCAACAACCAACTTCTCTAACTCCTTTCACACCAACTTCTCCTAAACCACATTCTCATCCTCAATAACCAACTCCTTTTCCTCCTCCGTCATCATCTCTTCCTCCTCAATCACCAACTCCTTTCATACCAACTCTCCTCCTCCTCATTTTCCACCACCAACTCTACCTTTGGTTTAATGTTTTATTATATAAAATTCAACAAAGAGCTTTAATTTATCACAAATATTCACAGTTGCGAGTCGAAAGGCTTTTGATGCTACATGCATGAATGACTATTTGTAAAGGTTATGAAAGGCAGAAGCAAGGGACAGTGATAGCACAAAGCTCGCATATATACCTTCGCTATAGCTATGGCCCAAGCCCTCTCACCAATCGCATGGACCCAGCGATCTCCTGGCAATGGTGGAATTATCAAGTAGACCTCATAGAAATCACAGCCTCTCAAAATATTTACCCAATCTAATCAACAACAGCACTAGACAGTGTAAGCTAATTTGATCCTGGGCAATGAATCAAACCTGATGCCAGCGTTATTACTCCCAGATGCTACCACAGCGATACGTCGTCACATTTAATTCACATCTCAATCTCATTTGGGACCAATGAATAATTTGAATATTGCTGGTCCCAAATGAGATTGAGATTTAAAGTAAATGCAAAAACGAAGTCATGAGTGAGGTTGGGGGAAACTGTAATATGAACAGTGACATTCAGACAGAATGCGTTCATTCCTAGTATAGAAGATATAGCTGCAAGGTTTGTTTCCCTTTTAAGACCTGTGGTGTAGTTGATAGCACCTTTGCAAAGTAACTATGTATCCTAGGTTCAAGTCCCGGTTGGGGTAAAAATTATTCATGTTTTCACATACGGTAATGTGCTTATTTGATTATATATATATATATATATATATATATATATATATATATATATATATATATATATATATATATATATATATATATATATATATATATACAAAGAAAATGGGAAAATAATCACTCCATATATCTATATATTAAATACGCATAATAGGTAAATAATGACTACTTTTACATGAGTACAAATATATTTCAGTAAAGGTAATGTACACTGTACAGGAGAAAAATATAACAATACATATGTAGCACATCATTTGTACATCTTGATGGTAATCCAAAAAATTAGGAAAAAAAATAAAAAGCACAACTTAACATACTAGGACACTAAATCTTTAGATACGCGAAGATTTCCCTAATTATTTTAAAATACTTCATACTGAATAAACAAAAAGGTTCGTCACTATTATGAGTCATCTCGTTAACGTCATCTACAGTACAGTATCAAGTACACACAAAGTAACTTCGTTCAGATACTTGACTAACTCCTTCCTGTAGATAGTAAATAATTTCCTACGCTTAACAGCAGGCCTACACTAAATAAAAGCAAAACCAAAATCCAAATATTTCAAGTTTTCACTTATAATCTCCTTACAAAGTCGCTCTAATTAGCACTTCTGCACAGTTAAAATGGCAAATGAGAACAGAGCCCAAGATTAGTTTTTTTGGCGGGCAGCGCCTGATAAAAATGCTTTGGCATGAGTTCGGTCTTGCTCACTCCTATAACGTGAATGAAGCGCATTCGGGGAATTAAGATAACATAGTACATATGTGATGAAAAAAAGTTTCTTATTGTGCCCACGTGACGGTTGCTTGGAATAGAAGTTACTTTCTCTTTCAAAATACAGAGAGGAGTGCATATCTGAGGTTGCAAAACACCAATGCTTTAGGTATCCTTATTAAAGGGGATACCTGAAGCATTGTTTCTTGTAGCCTTGTGCTGAATACACATTGCTATGCAATCATGAAATATAGCCAAAATAGTTTTCTCAACATATAAATATATAATTTTGTGCCTTTTCTTACACTTAAAGAAAGAAAAACTTTTCAAAAAACCAGTCATTTTCAGTTTAACATTGCTGAACTGTCTGTGTCATTTTGTTTTCTTTTCCTGACCCAAGTAGAATGTAACAAACTGTACAGATATTGAAAGCCATTCCGTATTTTCTATAATAAAACTTCAGCAACATTTTCAATTCTACATATTTTTTTACTGCATATTGTATACAGTATTTAATAAAGTATCAAAAACAGATTCACCCTTTTAAAAATTTTACTTATTGAATAACATGACAATATTCTGCATTTATTTCAGGTCTACACGTACACCAAATACATATAACTCTATACTCATTCATTCTTCCGGGGGACGGCTCAACTCAGGAGGTGACAGACCTGCGATCAAGCCCACCATAGGATGTTAAGAAGGGCATCCACCCTCGATTCTCCAGCTCTAATCTTTGTGCGTCCACTCTCAAGGGACTAACAGCGACATATAGAACGCATTAATGCAGTCAACTCATTCATTCTGGATAGGTCAAATTTCATTCATAAAGCCAAGGTTGCTGGAGCTAGTCCCACTTGCACATCCTTTCCATAAAACTAATTTTCTTTTTGGTCTTCTCAAACTCCCAAATTAGTGGAAAAAAAACTTTCAAAAGACTGGAAAGTGCCAGATTTCTTGGCCAAAGGACAGGAAATACAAACTGAACAACAGTCAACCTAAAGGATTTCTTACTTAAAAAGGATATATGGATCAAATACCTTTTCCACAGAAATTAAATAATCAAAATCGTTTGCATAAAAATTACTATTATTATTAGTACTCTTGATTTTACAGCATATATGCTGACCAACTTATCTTGAATGAGAATATTTCATTTATTTATGGGCTAAAATTTTCATGTCCAGGGATAATCAGCAATATCTTCATTATATTGTCACCCTAAAGCTCAAAGACTTTCAGAAATCTCAGGTCATTTGGAAAAATACTCAATGAACACTGTCTTACTGAAGGAGAACCAAAGGGGAGGGAGTGGTTCTGTTGAAAGCAATCAAATGGGAATGAATCGCTTCTACTTATTCCTAATCTATTTCAAACAATGGGAGCAGAGGCTGCATTGTAATGTCTCTTTAGAATATGCGACTTCACCGGGGTACTCTGCGTTGATCGGTAATCGCAGAAGGGGCATTTGAACGGCTTTTCGCCAGTGTGCGTTCTAATGTGTCGCTTCAGGTCGCTCATCTGCTTAAAGGTGGAACGACTACAGTAAGGGCACCGGAATACTTGCTGTGTCCAGTTTCCTCCGCGATTGTAGACCCTCGGGAGACCCGGCTCCTCCTCGCCAACGGCTGACCCCTGGGACGAAACACACCCTCATTACCGCTGCGATCACCATAATTGTACATACTAATAAAAGACATGCTTTATTTCTGCTCAAGGCATTGTACACAAAATTTTTTTCAAAAATCTTTAAGATCATGCTTCTGAGATATTAATCTCTAATAAGCTAAAGTATAGACAAAAATGTGTAAACCATATTGGAGTGGTCTCATCTTCCATTTTGCACTTTAATACCCCCTAAGGGAACAAATAGAGAGAGAGAGGTAGTGAGAACAAGTTTGTGCTTAGATTTACAATGAAACAGACCAAATATGAGTCCATGGTGGCAACAAAGTAAGAGGTTCCTTAAGAGTAAATGGATAAAAGCAATCTGAAGGTGCCATTTTCCTGGATACTCCATTAGATATCAGATCCTCGTTACAATAACTGTACGAAAGTGACTGGAGTGTGCATGCTCCAACAATGATAAGCTAAACTTTCATGATGCACCACTGAACAGGAACAGCTTCAAATATTGGAAGACATGATATCAGTTCACAGTCAGGACATACTAGTATTCCAGTGCTTTGCATTGTATATTCATTTTTTTAAGATGCCCTATGGTAAATCCACACTTTCAGAATATACAAGAAAACAGAAGGGAACTGGAATTTTATCTTAAAGAACATGACAGGGACTGGCTTTAAAGACAATTAAAGCCCACATTTACAGCATCCTCATTGGCCATACAAATGTACGACTTGAAATTTCCTTCCCTTTGCGGAAGAAGCTTAACATTTTAAGAATTCCTAAATGTCAACCTATTTCCATCACGAACATGAAAAGAAATGAGAAAGTGCTGACACTTTTAAAAGGCCTAGAGCCTAGGTGCTCTCCCTCATTTTCATCAGGAATATGAAAATGAAAAAAAAGACAGACCAAGAAGCAGAATCCAACATTCTCATTTCGTACAGATATTTAACACAACGAAAACTAGAAAGAGAACGAACTTATATTGTGCATTTCTGTGAACCAATATATCTAAAATTTCTTCAAGAACAGAGCAATAACAAGATAAAGAACCAACACATACCCCAATTCTGAGAACCATATACCCTAAATTTCTTCAAGAACACAACAAATTCCAAAGAACCAACATATCCTACTTTCCTCTTCAAAATCACAGCAATAACAAGAAAAGAGAACCAACCCTATCCCCATTTCCTAAAAGAATATAAACCTAGAGGACCAGATGCATTTAAAGAACAAGAAAAAAGAAACCGCATGTTGAATTCCTGTTAACTGAAGTGAGAGGACAACCTGATGCACATAAAAAATACATGAATCCCCATTCTCTTCAAGAACAGAGTTCATTCGTTCAGAGCACCACAAAGGAAAAACTCATGCATCACATGTAAGGGAAAAAAAAAATTGTTTTCACTTCCAAACCAAGATCAAAGAATGGCTAAAAGCCAGAAAAAATATTCAAGATTCAATTTTTTTATAATATACACTTCTATGATGAACAGCCTCACAATGCACAAATCTATACATCAGCGTGTTGTAAAAGAATGTGATTTTGCATCAATGTATGGGCAGTAAGCTTTCATAAAAAAAAAAAGTGCCAGTATAACAGGTCAATACAAAAAAAAAAATTGGCAATGGTGCTTTTTTTCAATTCAAAACTAAAGCATTGAGAATATTCTTTGACTGGAGTGCAAATTTATCTTAGAGATAAAGAGGAAAAAATCAAGACAAAATTTTTCCACTAACGTGTAATATATTCAGTGAGAAAATTGTAAAATAATGCGTGTAAAACTTTGCCTGAAAAGCATTTCGACATATCTCGTGAAGTTTTCAAAATACTTATAATCGATACTGCAAATACAGCCCACAACACGGTACATTATATACCCGAATGAAAGGATATAACAAAAAAAAAATGTCAAAAGGCACTTGATCAACCTTGGTATATTTTTATTCTTTAATACATTTTTAATACAATGTAACTACCAAAATGGACAACATTAGTTGTTTCAACTCCACTACCACTAATTTTGACGTAACATAGGCTTACATGGCAGAAAATATCAGGATTATGATCTACCTTCATCGTTTCATGTATTAATAATAGTACTCTCACGTAATCATGTCCAGACAATGACAATTTTTTTCCATATGAAAAGTTAATCGAATTTCCCTGATCATTTTAGGAAGTTCCTTGTGTAATAGAATAACTGATTTAGTTTTTTGCTTTATTTCAAATTAAGTAATTTTTTTAATTTTCCTGTCAATCAACGAAGATGTTTGTTTCGTGGGTACTAAATGGCATAAAGAAAAAAACATGAAAACTGACAATTCAGATTTGGCAATATGTCGGTCAATTTGGGCCAGCAGCGTAAGTCAGCTTTGTCAATTGGTGTAAGCCAAATATGGCAAGGAGTGTAAGCCAGATATGGCAACCAGTCAGCCAGATTTGGCAATCAGTGTCTACCAGATTTGGCAATCAGTGTCTACCAGATTTGGCAATCAGTGTAAGCAAAACATGGAAATCAGTGTCTGCCAGATTTGGACTATCAGTGTCTGCCAGATTTGGTAATCAGTGTCTACCAGATTTGGCAATCAGTGCAAGCAAAATTTGGAAATCAGTGTTTTTCCAGATTTGGCTATCAATGCATGTCAGTTTAGGCAATCAGTGTCAAGCCAGATTTGGCAACCAGTGTCAAGCCAGATTTGGCAACCAGTGTCAAGCCAGATTTGGCAACCAGTGTCAAGCCAGATTTGGCAACCAGTGAGCCAGATTTGGCAACCAGTGTAATTTTCATGAAGCCAATACAAAAACCTTAAAAAGTACTAAGAATAGAGCTGTGCTTAATTAAAGCTATCAAAAGTCATCCTTAAACTTTGCAATTATAACATTTGCTACCAAGTCTACTTTAGGACGGTAGATTTTCCTATGTAAAGAATAATTGAGCCTTATTGGGGGAAAAAATAGGGAGGGGATGTGGTAAGAACACTTGACTCGTGAGTTCACAATCTGCATGGAGCCCACTGCAGGGCATAAAAAGGGCATCCCGCCTTATTTCTCCATCTCCAACCAGTGTTCACCCCAAAAATTAGAGATTAATAGACATTAAAGTAAATTGAGAAAAACATAGGGTGCTCTTTCTATTCTAACAACTAAAACAAAATGGATATTAAAGGTGGCCTAACTTTGACATTCAAAGCAACCATAATACTGTTTGAAACTTAACTTTGATGGTCGTTTTATAGATTAAGAAAAACATATACCATCTGCTTTCCTTTTTGGTAAATTTATCCCTCTGCCTTTTAAGAGAATGAATTACCGACAAGATGGAATGGAATAGAATTCCTCGTGATCTTACACAGCCTTAAAAGGTGACACCCTCCAACTACAGTGTTAGGACAAATCATCCACTCTTTTTGAGTAACATCGACTCGAGATATACTACTTCCATAGTTGAAAAGGAATTCAACATCCACATACTTTCATTAATAAAAAAAAATTCATGGGCTTTAAAACACTTACGAGAATTACGGAATTTTCTGCGGCCCACTCACGAGCGAAGAAACAAAAACATCAATAAAAGAAAATGTCTCACTCTAACCAAATCATTCACAGTAAAACAAGTAAAGTAATTGAAGATGTAAATCATTTTCACATAGTTTTGCATTGTTTATTTGTTTATTTGTTTATTTGGTACTCTGCATTGCAGAATACAGCAAGAAATACAATAAAGAGAGAATCTCATTCCTTGATATGAATGTATTATTTCTGACTGTTAAACAAAAGTATAGATAGCTGAAGACATTTATACATATTTTTACATGTTTCATTTCATCTGACACTACCTCTATAACTTTTATCTTAAGCACGCCTATCGTTAAATCCATTCAAATAGGTTCTGTATTGGACTTCATATTGTTAAGATGAGTGATAAAGTCTTTAAAAATTAGTGTTTATCAAGTCTGGACCTATTCTTAAATATACTTGTTAATCAAATAGGTTCAGTAATGGAATTTACGTTGATATAAATCTTAACAAATAAATGTGTTCTCTTTTAAATCTGGACGTATTCTTAAATATACTTTTTAGTCTAAAGGTTAAAGTTGCATCTTAAACATATAGCACCAAACATTTTATGCTGGGGTTCATGATAATATAGAGAAATTATTAGGTCATCTTTGTTTCCAAATTCAGACACAGTCTAACAAAACCTTCATCTAGCACATTCTTAATATACAATGTGTTTTGTGCAGACACCTAACACCAAAAACACATTTCAATAGATTCTGTATTAGACTTCAAGTTGATACGAAGGATTCATTACAGGTACGCGCACAGTATTTTAAAATGAACGCGAGTACGTTCTGGTTCGTCCAACAATGTCTTAAGGTTGCATTTTATGCACACATACAATCAATAAAAAAATCAAGTTCAATATTGGACTTCATGTCAACATTAAACAATTTTTTCAAGAAGTTTTAATAAGATTACGTTTCCTTTCAGCAACGTCTCGAACCCTATTCGACAGAGCCGTTTGAAATATCTAACGAGGTTAACCTCGTTTGAGAGAGCGGAGACAGAGCGAGGATAACGGAGATGCCATCGTCGAAAAGGGTTAGAAGACGTAATCATTTCAACAAGCTTTCCAAATAATTTACTTCTCTCTAAGAGTGCGGAGTACGATACGTCTCGAACGCCTTTCAACGAGGCCATTTGAAATATTCAACGAGGTTAATCTCGTCAGAGCCAGCGGAGACATTACGAGCATTGAGAACACGCGATCGTCAAAAAGGGTTAGAGGACGTAACAATCTCAACAGAGCTTTCCAAATATTGAGCATTAACGAGATGGGAACGTCAAAGAGGGTTAGAAGACGTAACGATCTCGACGAGATTTCTAAAAACTTCCAAAATTCTTTTTATTTTAAATGTTTCCTATTTTTCCCTTTCAGAGTGAAGAGTATACTCAGGGTCTGTATATGAAATCTGAATATACCACACACAATTTCTGGATAATCTGAATAAAGAAAAGGAGAGATATTCTGACTGAGACCAGAATAAAAAAAAAAAAATATGTAAAATAAAATGGGAACCCCAAAATTCGATTGTTCAATTGGTGGTGTGATATAATCCATCCTTCTATACAGAGTTCATCATATGAACAAAAAAATATATTTTTGTTGGACAACTTTTTTGACAATCTTTATTTTATTTTATTTATATTGTTCTTGACCATGTAAAACTACCTTTCTGCATACCAGACTTCATAATCAGTGTATAATTCCAAGAATAATAATTATAATAATCAAAGAGATTGCAATTCATATATATGTCAAAATATTCAATGTAGAAAATGCAATAAATATATAAATATTATTACCAAATATGGAATAAATGCCTCCAGGCCATAGCTTGGTAGAATACAGTTCTAAAAACAAAAACAAAACCGCCTTGAATGGCGAAATTAATATGATCTTTTCATTACCAATTAGATGGAAAAAAAACTCGTAGCTTAGGCTCACAAACATTACATTTACTTCGAAACCGATCAAACTACCCGAAGTTACGTTAATTTGAAAAGGACTCGAACTCCCTTCATTCGCGTTTAAACTGCGAGGAACTGAACTCTCTCTAGTTGCATTAATAGCAAATGGAATCGAACTCCCTTTAGTTACGTTAATATCAAGAGGAATCGAACTCCCTTTAGTTACGTTATTATCAAAAGGAACAGAACTCCCATCAAGTTATGTTTACATCAAAGGGATCTAACTCCCTTTAGTTAAGCTAATTTCATAGGGAAGCGAATACTGTACTCCTTTATACAGCACTGAACCTGGAGGCATCTACTCTTCTCTCCTTTGTTGCCAAAGCAGAGGCCTTAAGTTCTACAACAATTCAAAATATGCTAGTTCATGGACATCTCCTTTACGGAAAAATGTGTCTACAATTACTACAATTACAGTACTCAAAACTCTTACACACTTCAAACAAACGGTAAACATCGCTGTCACGCCACATTCAGAGTTAACAACCATACGTGTTTTGCAGTCTAACGACAAACTGATTGTTTGTTTTCTAATAATGAAATATATTTTGAACTATTTTAAACACATCGTTCGCCTACTCAAAAACCTACTTTGCAGTTTAATCATGGCCTGACTGCTTGCTTCCTATCACTTAAATATTCAACTTTTTTAATTAAGCCGTACTCCTACCATCATATATATTTCTCAGTCTAACGAAAGCCTGAGAATATGTTTCTACCAACTACACAAATTCACCAAATTTAAATACGTCATGTTACTCCTGCCATATGATTTTTCAGTCTAACAATAGTCTGATTGTTTGGTTCCTATATATTAAGAAAATATCCAATTAACCTAATTATGATGTACAGTACTCCTATTGCCCAAAATAAAATTTTCAGTGTAAAAATGGCCTGATTCCTTGCTTCCTTTTAATTAAGATAATTACAAACTCAATAGAATTACACTCTATTCCTTATGCCAAATGCATTATTCACTATAATGATGACCTGTTCGTTTGCTTCCTATCAATAAAGAAAATCTGTCGCTAATTTAGCTATGTTGTTCACCTACTCCATAATGTATTTTGAAGTCTACCAACAGCCTGACTATTCGCTTATTATCAATGACATGAATTTCCAAGTGGTTTAAGTTACGTTTATTACCCTATGGCAGTTGTTCTCAGGTCTTAGCAATGGACTGTTTGACTGCTCCTGCTAATTAACATCCATATCCAATTCTATTCATTTATAACCCACTTACGTTGTTTACAAGCACAAAATGGCTTATTTGACTCCTAAAAATTATATCAAATCCTAATACATTTAATGAACAAAATGTCTAGATTCTTTTGCTCCTGTAAATTAAGAAAATTTCCAATACGTTTCATTAAATTTATGCCTCAATTGCGCTAATACCATTAGTTTTAAAAATGACCAATGCTAAAATTTTAATTATTACACAATTTTTTTTACTACAGAATTTATTGGTCCTTGTATAACTCACTAATGCTGCCAAGAACTTGTTTCTATGAATTAAACCAATTCCTAAACAGTGGGATTTATTTAGGTCCTTATATAATCAAGCAATATTTTTAGTTTAGAATAACCTTATAGTTTAACTACATCATTCCAAACAATTTAATTACCCAGAACTTTAATGCCCAGAATACTGTTACACCTCTTTCCCTTGCTAGAACTATCATTACATTTGTTAATTTCTAGTAAGATTCTACTTTCTAACAAGGTTTCTTATCACTTCCAAACAATGACTATATAATCTGAATAATTGTAAAAGCTCTCCATGGGAATCAGATGACATCTGACTCAAATCAACTACATTCCAAACTGAGAGAGCCTCAAAACAAGATTGCCGATAGAATATTTCCCAAACAATTTAGAAAACTGCCAAAGGGAAGAGGGAAAAAAAATAATTTCCAAAATCCGATAGTCTTTGAAATCAAGAAATATCCCCTGGGATTTAAACGATGACAAAAATGACTTACTACCAAATATGGACATTTCTGGTAGAGATAAATATTCCCTAAACAGTTTAAAACATCTAACAAAAGAAAACCGTAAGAGAGAGAATGACAATCCAAGCCAGAGGGCTTGAATAAAATGAAGCTAGGGTCTGCAACAGGTCAGCTGTAGCGTGATCAAGTCAGAAAGTGACTGACGCAGGCTGGATCCGTGGAGGGGCGTTAGGAAGGGCAGCTAGCCTTGATCTTCTAGCTCCTACACATCCACCCCATGTGAGTGGGGACTAACTGTGGCACAAATCAGTGCATTATCCATATAAAAAGACGAATGAAATGACAAATCAAGATATCTAACAGATTATTCAAAGCAACTAAAGACTATTTCCAGCATGGAAAGAACATGCCATATTCCTTCCCTGATGCATGAGCCACAGCAAGAGGTTGAAAAAGAAGGCAAAGAAAAATGATTCCTGCTAAGTGCCAGATCTGTCACTTACCACGAGGGCACTTTCATTCATTACAGAAAGTATTGGGAACAGATGACATTATTCACACACTGCGAAGGTTTAGACCAGAA
The DNA here is from genome assembly GCA_037179515.1 of Halocaridina rubra. Taxonomy (NCBI): domain Eukaryota; kingdom Metazoa; phylum Arthropoda; class Malacostraca; order Decapoda; family Atyidae; genus Halocaridina; species Halocaridina rubra. Next base: position 31,761 of record JAXCGZ010017659.1, on the reverse strand, counting down.
AAGACAAACTGGGGGATATAATTTGAGTTAAAAAGACATAGATAAAACAGAAAACCTTGAACCCTATTCATTAGTTTTCACCGAGGTTTTGCTTCCAATAATGTGATTCAAAACTTTGAGAAGTTTTCAAGATAAGATGTAAGTTAGAGGTGCTCTAGCAAAGGAACTAGAGACACAACTAGTCAGCTTCCAAGAATTTTTCAATGCCCATAAAAGCCCACAACATTTTGAAGGTTTTGCGAGAGGAAATAAGCTGAGAATACATCAAAAGAAACACAGAATTTATTCAAGGAGACAAGATCTTTATTCAGAAAAATCCAGTTTAACAATTATCAATGATTTACAACAACAAAAATTAAGAAGCACATGTACAAAATGACCAACAAAGGATTGGGCCAAGATCCAATTAAGTATAAACATGAAGATTTAAAATTACTTTTTATTAATCATGATACTTTATATGCTGCAGCCAGCATACTGCCTACAATTGCACATGAAAGGGACCTAGGCAAAATTATGTTCTTTCCCTAAGCTGCCTGGCCACACAGGTACCCCACCCAGTCCCTAAACAAGACCACAGCCAATTCTAACTTTCCCACAGAGTTCTCAGTGAGTTTAAGCTGTATTATAATGTTGTAGTTCCTGAGCCACTTAACCAAACAGCCATGTGTCTCTAATGAATACCACAGAATATTCCAGGCTTTCCAACGAAGCTCTCAGGGAGTGTATGTCGTGTTGTTGGCATATGTGGTTGTGTGCTGTCCATCTTCCACAATGTGCAGGTTATCTCTGGTGGTGGTGGGCTGAAAAACATTATCAGACCCAACTTCAAAGGTTGGGAGAAAAAAGGGCTTGCCATCCTTTCCAACACACATCTTCCCTTATTACACAGCTGATAAAATTAGTTAGTGGAAATGCATAATGAATGTATTTTTACCCATTTCAAATTATCTACATACATGAGCCATTTTTCCTCTTATAAGGGGAATGGCTGAGTTAAGACAAGGCCTAAAATAAATATGTTGGCACAGTTGTGTCTGGACGAATGAATAAGACCCGAGAATCGAATAGGAGAAAAAACTTTCAAAATTATAACACGATCCTCAAGAGCAGCTACGACCAAAGAGAACGGATCGTGAACACAGAAATTTCAAGATTTTCAATTAAAACAACTCGAAGGATCAAATTAGATCAAAGAAAATAGACAAAATAAACTACAGTACTGAATTCTGCAAACTTCCCAACTGAAACACTCTTGGAAGAGTTCTTAGTTCTGAGAGAATCACATACATGTATGTGTTGAAGATATTTCAATATATGAACTTGACACCAGACAGTCAAACAAATTTGTCAATGTTATTTATAACTTTAAAAGCTTTCACAAAAATAATTAAAATACTTTTGATGAACTACCAAGACCGTAGAGAATAAGACAACAACTCAAGAACCTTCAAAATTCTTATTACAATGACTATAGAAAATACTTTCGATGAACTACCAAGAGCATAGAGAATCAAAACAACTCAAGAACCTTCAAAATTCTTACTACAATGACTAAAGAATTTATCAGATCTAATACATAAGAATAAAAATAAAGTTACATGTATAAAAGCCAATAATTGTTAATATATACATAATACATCTAAGCCCAAAAACTACATGTGTAAAAACTAAGATGAGAACTTTTGATTCCAAATATTTTTTCTATTAAATAAGCCTTTACCAAACTAAAGATGGATGCTTCAAATATCCTTCATTTTTATTACTTTACACTAGATACTTCTCAAACCAAAATAAGCGATATTAAAAAATTTTAGAATTCAATTTACATTTTGCAAGAGAATCTATTCTACCTAACAATACCTCAGTCATAAGGAATCAAATCCCTTGCAGTAGTCCTTTATCAACTTTTTCAATCCTAGGCATAAAATACTAACCCATTTTTTACCTAGATATTACACTAGCAGTACTAACACTCCTGATCCACTCATTTGCCTAGAAACCCTAAAGACTAAATACTAAATCACATGCCAGAAATTAACAAACCCAATCTCCTCCCACAGTACTCCAATATTTAATTCTTTCAATCTACGTAGCGCTCCAAACTTAAAATACTTAAAACGAATTTTACCAAGAAATTACAAAATACTTCATTTTCCTACCTAGATATATAAAATACTCCATTTTTTACCTAGATATTACAAAATACTCAATTATTTACCTAGATATTACAGAGTCGATATTGACAAATGCAATACGTTCAGGTGGTCCTCCAACTTTTGCCATTTTGCTCGGCACACAAATCGCTGTAACTTACCTGCGAGATTGAGGACGGACGAAATGGCATTTAACTCGTAGAGAAAACATTCTACATAAAATCCTCACAATAAAAAGCTTCTCTGTCGCTCATATGTACGTGCTTGTGTCATTCAAACTACATGTGATACACTGTTAATATGCAGCACAATCCAACCATCAAACACGCACACAGCTCCACACACAATTCACGCAAGTAGTCTGGCACTCAAATTTCACAAATGTAAAGGAAACGTCCATGAACAAAATATACAAACAGAAAAGGAGCCAACATAATTATCGTGGAACAGATTAGGAGGTGCCGGTTCCCTCTTATGTGGTTACACATACAACACTTAATGCTGGATCTAGATAAGACCATCAACAATAAGTTTTCAACGACTTCTTTGACTGGAATTCACAAAACTTCTGATCATTCTGATGATAAAATTTCTAGCTGAATATACGTTAATGTAACATCATGTTTTGGAATTCGCAAAACTTTTGATATAATTTCTGGGAAAGATAAAATTTCTGTTGAAAAAGAGGATTGTAAAAAGCAAGGGTAACAAAGGACAAGGATGAGTAAAATATAAAAAAATTTAAGTGATAAAAATACAAATTAAAAATATTAAAAATACGAGTTAAATAGCTGTTATGTAAATACAAACACAACCACAGCCTTGTGATATTTGTATTAACAAAAGCAAAAGCTCCACAAGAAATCAGTGAACTAAGTAACATTAATAACAAAAATACGTGTCAAAGAGCTCGAGTGCTCCCACTATTTGCTACACCATTAGGGTGTAAAAAGGAATGGCCCTGTTTGAATTTAAACAGCCAATACTTATAAAAGCTTTGTGATTCCCTTAAGGATATACCAAGCAAAGCAAAATATAAAACACTAAAGCAAGGTTCTCTGTACTCGTGAACTTAAATCCAAAAAAAAAGAGAGCTACTTGCCAAAGATCAAAAGTTTAACCGCCGAGAAAAAAAATTGCTAAAATGAATGGTTCTACATATACTCCACATTTCTCTGAACTTGGTTCTGTATTACTCGTCAGTCCTTTAAATTTAGTTATTCATATATTAGTCATTGATTTCAGGATTTAGTAGTCAAGTGCAGGGAAACTTCAGCCCTCTATGAATAATGCATACGGAATCCTCTAGCTCCCTATAAGAATTTTACCCTTAAAGATAAAAAAAGGAATGCTCATTGTTCATCAATAATTCTAAAGAAAGTCATTTTTTGCATAGCTTCAATTTGTTGTATTTTCAACTGTCAGTAGTATTTATTACAATAATTCAATACAGGGTCCTTTGTGTCCCTTTGATGAAATTGGTATGACTTTATTGTTGGACATGAAGAGGATGTTTAATTCAGGACAAAACTTCCACGAATTGTGGCTATTAAAATTTTCCCCCCTCACCACCCTGCTTAAGTAACCCAGCGAGTAACTAGGCATGGAGTATGCAACTACCAAAATGTGTATGACCTAGCACAATTAAACTTTTACAGGTTCAATAACCATATAAATAATTAAACTTTGCCTGCAATGCAAAGCGTGTTTTATTTTCAAAATATAATAATCTTAGCGCCAGAACATCCTTTGCCCAAACGGGTTTAGTGCCCAAACATCTGGTGTCAAAATAGCAGAAACGAAATGTACCAAATTGTCACTTATCGTGTGTTCTAGTATCACTACTTTTTAGCTTACTAATAAATTATTCTTCAAATTATCCCAAGCTACAGATTTACTTCCTCCAAAAACAATTCAATGTAATATTAGTTAAGTTCTGAACATCACGGTAAACAAGAAAATGTCCCAAGATGGCAAATATTGGCTCCTTTTCCATTAGAAGATGAATTGAACACTCACCCTCTGTTGTGCTTGCGGCCCGCTGCTCTGCCCAGGGCTGCCGTGGACGTCTTGGCTTCCCTCTCCCCCGTAATTTTCAGACGAGAAGCCACCAGACATATCCCCTACACCAAGCCACTGTCAAAGAGAGAAAGAGTTGTGTTTATGTGAGGAACAACTTGGTGGTTATGGTTCTTTCAATACAATCAACAACAGGATCTTGTAAAGTAAAATAGCACCAGGCTGTTTGAGGGGTTATTCATATTTATGTTACCTTACCTAACCTTACAAACTCTAACATTGAACGGGGCTCTTCAAATTCTAGAGGTAACTCTTCTTTACAAAGTCTCAATACTCTTTGTCAGAAGTAATCTTGCTTTAGAAACAGGTTAATAACCAAATAACTAGTAAACAATTACTAAAAGTAACAATTTGTTGACGGTTGTTCTCTTATCAAATGTTTCCATCCAAAATTATCTTATACAAGAAACAATACTAACGTTAATAATTAAAAATTAACACTTCCAAAGGTCATGAACATTGCGAAAAGGCAAAATAATGATGAAAGCCGCAATGCGTTGATAGTTACTAGCTTACTTCATAAATAGTTTCAAGGAACATTATCCTTTACAATAAAAGAAACAATTACTTAAAGTAACACTTAGCTAATGGTAAACTTCTAACAAGGTATAAATTCAGTAGCACTAATAATTTAAGCAGGACCCACTTATGACAAAAATAGTGAAAATCTTGTTCCATACTTAACATTCTACTTTATCTAATCTACGAAAAATAAGCTTTAGGGAAAACCCAATGAAACAACTTTTATAATAAAAAAAACTTGTTGACATTTAATTGCCATCTCTAAGACTGCAATTGGTAAGGCTCTCCCTGGGTAAAACAGGTGGGCCATGGTGGGCCATAGGGAAAATTCTCTGAAGCTGGAGTGAATCTGTAAAAATAAGATTTATCTTCAAAATTTTCTACCAGAGGTTAGTAGTCTGCTAAAAAAAAATTTTGATGACTTGATTTGAAAGGAAGAGGAAGTTGCGATATAATAGTGGTAAAGAAGGGAGAGTTGATGGTGCCGCATGCACGCTTTAGACCCCTAAAGGACCACCACAAAGGAAGGGAAAAAGGGAATAGGAAACAAAAACAAATTTATGAATAAAAAAATGAATACGACAACACAATCTCAAAAACTGCAAATTCAAAGTACCCCTAGAAAAGACTATGCAATCTAAAAGACTTGAAAATTATAAGCTCCCCAGGGTAAGACTGCACAATTTCTAAGCTTGTAAAGCATAAGGTCCTCCTGGATAACAAAAGCTGCAAATTTAAGCTCCTAGGGTAACACTACACAAACTCAAAAGACTGCAAATTCAAGGTCCTAAAGCATAAGGTCCTCCTGGATAACAAATGCTGCAAATTTTACCTCCCAGGGTAACACTACACAATCTCAAAAGACTGCAAATTCAAGGTCCTCCAAGGTAAGACAAAAATTCAAAAGCTGGAAATAAGGGCCCCAAGGGCAAGAGTTAGCAAACTCAAAGCCGCCTGGCATCTTACCCCCTGCATCCCTGAGGGCCCCGCTAGTGCTTCCGCAACAGCATCGGCTAGGGGTTGCGCCTGTCCGGCCATTCCTCCACCCGTTTCATATTTATTAGGAGACATGTGTTCGTCGCCACCACCCATACTGTCCATCCCTGGATCACTTCCAATGGGATTAAAATCTAGACCCTCAGACTGACTATCTAGAGGTTCCATTACTTCTTCTTTGACTAGTGTATCAGGTACCACAACCTGCAAATAAAACAGTCTGGGATTAGCTTTCATCCAGAACAAGAAATCAGACTACCTGCTCAATGGCAGGAGACAAAATTACATTTAAAGAAAAATTTCTATAAACCTAAAGAGCATTTACAAATATTTCTATAAAAAGGAAACTTAAATGTGGAATTTCCACAGATATAAAACTTGCAAACGGAATTTTCAGGGCACAAATGCCGTAAAGATGTGCAGCAGCATAATGGTAATCCACAAATTATGACCCACTCACCTTAACATCGTTATCACTCGACGATTCTTGGGAGACGGGCGTATTCAGAGGATCAGTCCTCTGGTTGTCACTAAGAAGTCTAGACTGAGAACGAGATTCACTTTCCTGGGGGTAAGGAGAGGGTAACCTTGGAGAAGTTGGGGGACTACTAGACGGCAAAGAACCTCCATGAGACAGAGTACCGCTATCGTCTCTTCTTCTTCTCTTGGCTTGCGGCGTTGTCCTATGACTGTCCCGGTCTCTTCTTTTGTTATCTTCATTGGGGGGCGGCTCGTCGGGCACAGCCAGCCCCTTAATTTGTAATAGCTCGGCTGCCTTTATTAGTCTCGCTAAGTCATTTTGAGCGACCGACACTACACCGGCGTACATGTAACTAAGGAGTGCCTCGAGATCATCGGGCTTTATGTCTTTTAACACTATCACTGGATGTTTACATGGAGTATTCTCAAACATAAGTTCAAAGTATTCACTACAAGTGGAGAGCACCAGTTTATGCACGGGGTAAAACTTACCATCGCACGCTAGAGTGGCATCCGTGTACCGCTCCTGGAAAGATAAAAGGGTATTCAAAAATATCAAGAAGCAAGAGTATCCAGAGAATGGCCCCCTGGAAAACTGACCCAAAAAATTGCCCCTCAACCAGTCAACTGCCCCATTGATTCTCCAATAAGAATTGTAAAAGAAATTAATTTCAGAAATATAAACTGGAATAACAGGAAATACCTGGGGGAGTAGCCTGAGAACTGAGTAATAGCCGTAAATAATGATTATATCGAACTATGAACACTAAAAAAAAAAAATTATATGGTTCAAATTATCAAATAAACAATTATTATAGTCAATATACAGAGCACTTTCATCTATTTTGTCGTACAGTATTTCGATGAGGCAGGTGAAGAGAAAGCTCTTTATCCGATTATATGAATATCTAATAAATACAAAAATCTTCCCTAATTGAACATCCAAAAAGAACAAATCTACAATATTACACACAAACAAAAATCAGTAAATATTTATTCATACGACATGAAATTCCAAGCACGATATAGTAACAAACCAATATTAAACCGAGGTAATAGTTTCACAACATGATTTAATAGTACTAATACAAAAGAATTTTATGATTCTTAAACAGAGGAAACATGTTACTTAACCCAAATGAATTAAGAAAATTATAAAAGGTCGTTTGAAATAATTCTCAAATAAGATTATAAAGTCTTTGGGGATCAAATAATGAAAACAACTCAAAACTACTAAATGGAGCAGAGTAAAAACTGTATATTATTAACGGGGGATTGGGGGCAACCACCCAGTTAGATAATTGTGGCGTGACTAATTTTAGCTATTATTAGGTTGGTGGGTGGAATCTGGTTAGGTTGGGTTACTTAAAATCTCAAAATTTTTCAAAGAAAGACCACTGTCTTATCTTTTCCCTGGGTTGGGTTGACTTAGGTCCTGCTGGGTCAGGTTAGGGAAAATTACTGAAAACAACAGCGCTTAAGTGGCGAAGAAACAACACAGTCGTCTTACCTTTTCCCTGAGAGTTGCTAGGATATGACAGAACGTCGTTTTATGGTTGTTCCAATACAATGATAACATTCCATCCATCTTGGTAATGTTATTTTCATCTGAAATGAAACAGAAATCAAATGTATATACAGTAACTCGGTGTTCTATGTTTTATTAAAATAGTTATTTCAACTCCAACAAAATGTCATACCCATCTAAAGTTAGAAGGGCAGCTACAATAAAAAAAAAAAATGGAGGGAGGAACTGGGCTAGATGATAAGTTATCCAGCGCAACATCGACCCTTCTAACTGCAGTTCTACCTTATACTTTCAGCTTAACCAATTAGGGGTTACCACAGTTGGATAATCGTTTCCATATCACCCTATCCTAAGCACCCTCCTCTGTGACACCACACACCCTAATGTTCTCCTTCACAAACATCATCATAGGATTACCTCTCCACCTCCACCCTCAGCAACCTTCTCCAAACATACCCTTCATCCATCCCCAGCACAAGCCCAAACCGTCTGTCTCGCCTCTCCCACTAGGTCCCAAACCATCCCATCTTATAACAATCATTCTGCGGTAAAACAAAAAATGGGTAGGACAGAGTGCCAATCCATCACTATTCTATATCTTTAAGTCAAAATAATTCTCTCTCTCATTGTCATATAGTGCCAGGCAAGGTAAAATTATGTGCTGTTACTAGTTTGCAACTTAAAAAGGGGGACTTGATACAAATAAGGTTCAAGAGGACCACTTAAGTTGTTCTTTGGCACTTTTTATCACTGTAAATCCCTAATAGTGGGGGGTGGACACACGGTTGGAGCTGGGAAATTGGGTAGTTTACAGTTTAGCGGGCCATGCTGCTCAACGACCTCATCCCTCCACTCAGGTAAGTAGTTTGACTGAAGGTTAGGTAAGTATTTTAAGTTATGATAGTAAGACGGGGGGGTCCCAGGATTAGGTAAGTATTTTTAGTTAGGATAGCAAAAGTATTGTTTTGTATGCCTATTTTTCACCATTCTTGTTGCGTGTTCATCCGCCAGTTCTCTAGTCAGAGCCTATCGCCATCTATTGGTAGGTTTTGAAGTGGTGTGGCCCACTAAACTGTAAGTGTTCCGGGAAATTAAAGCTGGATGTCCTTTGTAACGCCCTGCTGTGGGTTCAAACGCAGAACTGTCACTTTCAAAATTGAGCGTTTTAAATGCAACAAATTCCTGATCCTTCAATGGAAGTTAATGAGTGCTACCGAGCTTAAAATAGTTTTTTCTAGACAATTAGCAGATATTCATGTAAACCACCCTTGTTATGGGTTTCTAACGTAAGTGGGTTTATTACTTGTAATTGTCGTGTCCTCATTTCGTGCCCTGATACCTGACGAATGAGGACTGGTTACAAACAGCAATTCCCAAGTCTTAGCACAAACCTGGAAGTTCGGCAGCTTATACAAATATCAAAATTCCCCATAAACAACGTTAACTATTCTCTTTTCCGTATATTTTCAGTCTCATAACTTGCGTGCCTGAGTCAAACATTACAATATTCAAACAGCAATGCATATCGGGGATATTATGAAATGAATCCCAATGGAGTAATACTTGGATGATATGAAACTCAACTTATCCTAACTACAATGGTTTGAGTCTTTCTATGTCATTCTAGTGGCGAGAAAAATCCAATAATGATTAGTGATAAAAAAATTTATTATTTTTTTTTATCAATCAACAAGCCTTTACATTATTTTCCTTCTTGGTGCATTCAAAGCGAACTCCAATTTACCACGACAATGCAAATAAGAAAAAAAAATACTCATCACATCATGGGGCGGTCACAGACAGATTGGGGCTAGAGTATTAAGGCTGGATGCCCTTCCAAACACCCCACTGGGGGCTCAATGGCGGGTCTGTCAATTTCAGTCAAGAATTTTAACCATTACGCTAACGCGGTTTCATTAGCACAAGTATATTAAAGTTGTATATATTAATTGGCTCATAAATATACACGTATGAATTAAACTAAATAAATACAATTTATACACAATATAGATAACATCACAAAAATTATGTATTTATACATATATAAATGAAAATGGGGAAGTCTTGGGCCCTAACCTGATCCATATATACATACATACATACGTACATACACAGGAAAATACGTACATAACTAAGCTAATGCACATATGTGCATTTAAATATAGCATGAAAGTACGAAATAATAGGACAAGAAGAGCGAAATAAAAGCGAGACCGATATAATGGGTTTTTACCGGGCCGTAAACGCCATTAAATCAAACACGTTTACGCATATTAATACGCACAGAAACTACGCATACGCGTATTAAACGCATAAAAACACGCACGTACATTAACATCAAGCAGACACGAATCCATTACAATAACGGAATGAAGCAAAAAGAGCGAAATAAAATTTTTAATTTTGCGAGTCAGAAGCAAAATGGCCTCTCATCGTCCCCCCCTTTGTTAGGGCGCGTCCTCTCGCCCAATCCCCCAGGGCAAAATATCCAAATTACACTCAACTTAAAGATATTTAAGTTTAAATATCTATATTAAAATAATCCCTAAAACCCGAGGATTACTTTAAATGCATTAATTTAAGGTGATATTACCTGTTACCTATATTGAAAAGAATTTAAAATGGTGAATGATTCCCAGACGGTCCTTTGGTCACAATGCCGCTTGCCTGCTGCCTGCGTCTACCTCCTTCAGCTTCTCCTGATATGGCCACCAGATCTGGAGAAATTTCCTTTAATGGGAAATTAATTTTTCCCTAAATTCTTAGCAAAATCATCCAGTTATCTATGTTAAAAACTCAATGAAGCATTTATGTAATTTAATTAATTATTTTTATATTAATAAACCTTAATTTAATGACTAATAGAGTCATTTATTAACTTTCTAAAGATCTTTATTTCTAATCATTTAGTTTTAGCTATAGAAAGGACCCTAAAATCATTTTATAATATTAATTTTATATTAATTAGTAATAACTATACTAATACCGTTCATTAGTACATATATGCATATGTATTTTTCTAAGTAATTTAATTTTTTACTAAAATAATTTCCCAGAAGAAAATTTTATTAGTTTTGGCAGCTTTTTCTTTCTCTCCTGAGGCGGCTCCCATCCATAGGCATGCGTGATTCCTCCCTCATAAATTCGAATTTTGGAATATCATAAAATATAAATAATTTCAAATATATATTTATAAAATATTGGAAAAATCTGATTGCTATGAAGTTGTACAATATATTTAAATCACTTGATTTGGAATTTGCAGGATTTTTGTTTATTGATTAAGCTCCATGAAACAGCTGAGGTGAAATTCACTAAAATACCTGGATATAATTATACAAGAAAGCTTAAGAGTAATATGAGTTTTTTTTAAGAAAATTTTGTAATTATCTTTCTACGCCTGTATAAAATTCAATTAAAATAATTCCCGGGAGTTTTGTCTTAATATTGCTATTGTTTATTTAATTTAAAAAAAATACTTTAAAACTGTACATGACATGTTGGCAGCTTTGTTAACTGGATAAATTTTACCTTAAGAATAAGTCTAATTTAGTAAGTATCATGTCAGATAGCACGGCGTCAGGGAATCAGGCTAGCCAACATGACCAAATAAGCCGCGAAATGCAAAAATGATCATAGACTTAAATCTATATATATTATTTTTTTCGTGCAGATACCAGCAAAAGACAAATTTTCCTTGGTAAAATATAATAATAATAATAATAATAATTATTATTATTATTATTATAATTATTATTATTATTATTATTATTACTTGGTCACATTTTTACACTTTTCTCCATTGTTCTCATATTCATAATATTCTCTCTTTACAAATAATGATTATAATAATAATAATAATAATTATTATTATTATTATTATTATTATTATTTCTTCTTCTCCTTATTATTAATTATTATTATTATTATTATTATTATTATTATTATTATTCCTCCCCATTGGCCTCCTCCATCCCACTCCCCAACATCGTAACCTCTATTCCCCCCACCACACTCACAATTTCCTCCTCCCACCCCCCCTTTCTCGTCATCTCCATACCCCCATCGTCAACACCAACAGCAGCTTCTCCATTTCCTCCTCATCTCTTCTCTCCCCCCCTCCTCCCCCCCTCCTCTTTCAACCACATTTCAACCTTCGTCTATCATATAAGGGTCATTTGGGGAGGAAAGCTCAGTCAACTTAGTGATGGTCCCAAACTTTTACTGATATAAATTATTATTATTATTATTATTATTATTATTGCTAACATAATAATAATAATAATAATAATAATGATAATAATAATAATATGAATTATAATAATTATAATAATAATAATAATAATAATAATATGAATTATAATAATAATAATAATAATAATAATAATAATAATAATAATAATAATAATAATTAATTAAATTAATAAAAATATCGAAAACAGGAGAGAGAGAGAGAGAGAGAGGAGAGAGAGAGAGAGAGAGAGAGAGAGAGAGAGAGAGGAACATTTTGTTATAATAAATTTACTTCGCATAACATTCAGTCAAATAGATAAATCCAGAAATATTTAAACAAGTTTTGAAATAAAACAATAAAGTCTTGGCGAGAGAAGTACCACATTTTTTTTTATTTATTTATTCAGATAACTGTACATGGGGAGATGTGCACATGGGCACTCCCAGTGATATTGCAGTTGATAAACATTGCAATCTATATTTGGCTATGCATAAATAAAATATTAATTGAATTTGCAATTAATTTTAAATATCATAGCAAGTAATTAATAATAAAATATAGTGCAATAATTGAAGAGTAATTGAAGAGTAATATTTGTAACAATATTTTCATAGCCCTTGTTGAGTGCTATAAATTACATTTCACTTTTCAACAATACTACTGCAGACAATTTGAAGCAGATATAGAATAACAATTTTCAGGTTATATTAATAAGTAGGTACATATACATATGCATGCATTGATTAGATGAGCAATAGAAACACCACTGGGGCTTCATAGTCATACATATCAAGGAGAGATAGATAGATAGATAGAGACAAACTTTTTTTTTTATTTCCATTTCAATACAATGGGTATTCGTCAGCCAGGGCAAGCCCCAGCCCCCCACTGTGGTGTCCAACCACAGCAGTTCCTGCCAGTAAACAGCTTAAACTCTCGGTCTTGGACGGGAACCGATCTTTCGACCTCGTGAATGCGAAGCCAGCGCGTTACCACTGTACTAGCCAGAGAGAGAGAGAGAGAGAGAGAGAGAGAGAGAGAGAGAGAGTAATAATAATAATAATAATAATAATAATAATAATAATCCTTTATTCCAATGTACATTGGGTATTAAATAAGATACATATATATTCCAGATAGACATCTGTGGTGTACGATATAGACATACTAAAACAAACAAATCATAAGGATGAGTGTACCATTACAATTTACAAGTAAAATCTTCCTTTAAGAGCAACTTCTTAAGATTATATTTAAAAGTATACACTGAACCAGCATTTTTTAGTTCTCTGGGAAGCTGATTATATAAATGAGGTCCACGAATGTTTATATCTCTTGAGCCAATATCAGTTTTAGACCTTCGTACTAATAAATCTTCCCCTTGACGGGTAGTTAACCCGGTAACTGAGCTTACTGTAGAAAAATTATACAAGCAATCAGGAATATTGTTTCTTAGTATATTAAAAACAAAGGTACATATATCAAAAACATATTTATCTCTAATCTTTATCCATTCTAGATCTTTTAAAACAGGAGAGATGTGCTCGTATTTTCTTACATTGCCAACAGCCACTCGTGCTGCAAAGTTTTGTAACTTTTGTATTCTTTGTAATTGAGTCTTATTTGTACATCCCCAAACTTTGAGACAGTAATTAATTAAACTCATAGCTAAGGACTGGACAATTATTATACGAGTTGATGTTTCAAATGAGTCTTTTACCCTATTTAGATATATTAGAGTACCCATTACTTTTTTATAAATTTCATCTATATGCATTTCAAAATTCATGTAACGGTCAAAATAGACACCTAGGTTCTTTACCGAGTTCATTGGCTTAATGATATTACCGTTAAAATTTATATGAAGATTGTCATCAACTTCTGATAATAATTGTCTGGATCCGATAAGAATAGATTGGGTTTTAGTTTCATTAAGTAACAGACCATTTTTTAGAAAGTAACGTTTGGCCATATACAAAATTTCTTCTGCTCTACGAATAATATTTTCTAACTCATTAATTTCTCCTTCAATTAAGATTTGAGTATCGTCAGCATATTGAATGACATAACAGTTAGGTAAATATTTTACTAGATCGTTTACATATATTAGAAAAAGTATAGGTCCTAGGATCGATCCCTGAGGGACCCCAAACAATACCTTCTTGGAACTTGAAACTGTATCTTTTATTCTGACTGACTGGTAGCGGTTTTTTAAATAGTTCTCGAACCAGCTTGGGACAATGTTCATTTTTTTGCATTTTTCTAATAATATACTATGGTTTACACTATCAAAAGCTTTAGAAAGATCGAGTAGTAGTAGCAATGATATTTTCTTATTATCTATATTTTTGTATATTTCATCTGATATTTTCAATAAGGCAGTTTCGGTTGATAATTTTGGCCTGAAACCGTGTTGACTTTTTGCAATAAGTTTATTTTTTTCAAGAAACTCACTTAACTGATTTGCAACAATCTTTTCAAGTATCTTTGATAAAATTGGTAGTAAAGAGATTGGTCTATAGTTAGAGACGTCGTCAGGATTTCCATTTTTAAAACCAGGAATTACATGGGGATTTTTCCATAAATCTGGGTAGATATTGGTAACTATGGAAGTATTGATTATTACCGTCAGGTAATAAGCTATTACAAATAATGAATCTCTAATAAAACGAAAACAAATTCCATCTGATCCATATGCATTAGAGTCTTTCAGATTTTTTATTACTAAGATTACTGTATTACAATCTACTGTAGTAGGGTTAAAGACATCAGTACTTCTATTGAATGCACTATGTTCTTCTATATTTACATTATTATTATTATTGCTACCATCATCACTATTATCATTACCATTACTACCACCATCATTATTATTTACACCATTATCAACATTTCTATTATTATTACTACTACCGTCATCATTATTATTACCACCATTTCTATTATTGATTTCATTTATTATTTCTTTTTTTGTTTTTTCAAAGGTTTTTTTCCCCACTTCAGCGAAAAAATTATTGAACTCTTCTGCTTTAGCACTTACATCTACCTCATCGGGTATAATTGATATGTTACTACTTTTATTACAGTTATTGGAAAGCATGGTTTTAGCAATTTTCCATGTATCAGAGATATTGCCTTTAGCGTTTTGAAATTCATTTTTGTAATACTGTTTCTTACTGTTACTTAATAATGATTTTACTTGTTTCTTATGCTCTGTAAACTTTTCTCTTAAAGGGATATTATCTCTTTGTAGTTTTACTTCATTTTGTAGTTTGTCTCTTTCTTTCATAATGTTTTTTATGTCATCTGTTATCCAAGGAGCGGGGGGACGAAATATTTCTCTTGTCACGAGTGGTGCACATCGATCTATACATGATGATAAGACACTGGTTAAAATTCTTACTTGTTTGTTTATATTATCGGTATATAGAATTTCATTTAATTTATGTACTTCATTCATAAGTAAACTACAAAGTAATTCTTGAGAGAGAGAGAGAGAGTTTGTGGTATTCATTTCAGCAAAAGGAGTTATTCGTCCTTACCACAGATAAAGATGCATACATGCATACTCATACACATCATTGTCATCTGAGGGTAACACAGCAAAGGAAAGTGCATGTAATTAATCGCATATACGTACACATATAAACCTGAACATACATACACACACATAAACACAGTGCCATCATGTACACTGAGCTATAAGCAGTGCATATCATATAGTAGGTTGACCCATGGCAGCAATCGCCCGTTGCGATACTACAGCTGAAGGGTCTTTTGGACTTAAGACTGTCCTGGACACTTCGATGTTAAGTCTTCCTTCAGTTACGGTTCTCTTTCTATGCCTACATCAACACCGAATATTTTTAGATATTCATTACACATGTCTTATTATCCCTTCACATCTGACAACTTACAATGCCCCCCATTTCTGTTTCTCTTTATATTTTCTTCGTGCCCAGGCCCGATGAGGGTAGATTTTTTTTTTTTTTTTTTTTTGGCCCGTCCTGGTGTCACAATCATAATATATATATATATATATATATATATATATATATATATATATATATATATATATATATATATATATATATATATATATATATATATATATATATATATATGAATCATTTTTTACCCCGACCGGGACTCGAACCTAGGACTTATGATTACTAAGTCAAGGCGCTACCACTACACCACAGAAGGTTAAAAGGAATCCAACCTTATAGCTTATATCTGCTATACTTAGGAATGAACGCATTCTAACTGAATGCCACTATGTTCATATTACAGATTCCCCAACCTCACTCGTGGCTTCATTTTAGTAATCATAAGTCCTAGGTTCGAGTCCCGGTCGGGGTAAAAAATGATTCATGTTTTCACATATATAATGTGCTTATTGGATATATATATATATATATATATATATATATATATATATATATATATATATATATATCCTACGATATACAAATTATACAAGATATCACATACTATTTATTGCTCAATTAATAGAGCGAAGCTAAAATTAATCAGGTACATAATTCAAAAATATTGAAGTAAAGGAAAAATGTCTGCAGATCGTGCTACACAAGTACGTACATGAATGCTGAAGACATGCAATAATCCGTTCATACACATGATGTATATAATATATACCATCTCACTGTTCACAAGTAATTTCGTACACTGGTATAGTCATAGGTACATTTTAGGGTGGAAAATCCATAAAAAAAACAATTATATCCGCCAAACTGTGGGAGATGTGACAGATCAACATCTAGATGGTCTTGTTTTAAAAGGTGTTGGCACATTGCTATCAAAGGCTGTTCGTGTGGAAGTATATCTCTCACTGTAGGACAGACTAGGCAGTAGTATTGCAAGTTATTAGAAATGGACAAGAGACAAATGGAGCAGGGGGTATAATGAGGTTCGTCCTCAAATCCTGTAACCTGCCACAGAGGCCTGAAGCCCAGCCTTCTGCGTCTGCAAACCTTCAGCCTCCGCCGGCAGTACTTGAATAGTTAGAACTGGAAGGAGTAGTAGTGTTGCATAGTGACACTGGATGCTCTCTGACTGTCACTCGCATGGTTTGTAGAAAGCAGCTGTTAAGGAATTTGAACTTGGTACCCCACAAAGTGATGTCCTTAGCCCTTTTCTCTTTAATGTCCTCATGCCTCATGTACTCTCTCTACTCCCTGATGTCCCTGGAGTCACAATTATCTGCTATGCTGATGACATCTGTATCCACACTTACACTCAAGAAGTTCTACAGTAATTTCTTTAAGTCATTTTATGTGTTGGCTTCATCTTGTGGTCTAATCCTTTCCCCAGAAATGAGCCAAATTTTCTCTCCTCATAACTTTAGGACTCTTCCAGATATTATAGTTAGGGCCATTGTTATCCCTGTATGTGCACAGTACTCATATTTGGGTGCACTAGTAGGAATTGCTTCAGCTAGGCCTACGCGACAGTGTCCCCACCTCCAAGTCCACCTCCTTGCTCAGCTGCAGCAGTGCCTAATTCCTCTCAAATGACTTCTCAACAATGTAGCTGGTATATTTATCTCAGTGGCCATGACAACCTACATCATTTTTATTCGATCAGTCAGCAATTAACTCTCACCTGCATTAATTCAGTAGCCCAAAATCTCCTTGGAGCTACTTGAAAAGTTTCAGAATAAAGTAATGAGACTTATCTTGAGATGTCTCTTATCTACCAGGGTAATCAATATGCAGAGTGAGCTCAAGCTCTCCCACTTATTGCAAAGATCTATTCATATGTCACACTCATAAAAAAAAAAACTATATTGTCAAATGCCTCCATTCTTCTTATTTGCCCCAACAATACTCACGTGTCATAAGGAATGTCCTTCAACCTCGTCCACCCAAACTTCAGACACAACCTTGTGGTAGTACCCTCATCAAGATTGTTTCCCCGCATGCTTCAGCATCTTGACATTACTGTTCCTGCAGCAGAGAATTTCTTTACACTTCCTCCCTGGAAGCTAGGGAGAGTCAAAGTCAAAGTCAAAGTCAAAAACTTTATTCCATCAAAAATGGCTATTACATGATAATTAATCTAATTACAAATTACAATGTAAAATGTCAAAATAAAACAAATGAAATTTGCAAAGCACAAAATCAAAAAATTTACGCATTAAAATATGCATACGTACACTTCGTCTACCCAATGGGAGGATAATAATGAGACTAAAATCACTTATTAAGTAGGTGATTTAAAAGATGAGATTTAAGTGAGGGTAATGTTTGGCAGCTTCTTAAGTTTGCGGGTAAAGAGTTCCAAAGTCTCGGGCCCATTACATTTAAGGCTCTTGCCCCAATATCAGTGGAAGAGAGAGAGAGAGAGAGAGAGAGAGAGAGAGAGAGAGAGAGAGAGAGAGAGAGAGAGAGAGAGAGAGAGAGAGGAGTACTGAGTCGCTTAAGTATTATTATTATCAGGAGTTCTTACGCCACACTTGAAATGCTAAGAGAAAGTTGACAGTAGGGGAACTCCACAGTGTGGAGTGGAACTGTGGGGAACACAAAATGCTTAATATAAGGGGAACAATATACAGGAGCCATTATCCCCCTTATAAGGAGGGTAGGTGGCCAAGTCAATGTAAAATGACTATAGGGGGAAAATACAGAGGAAAGTCCCAGTCCCGTCTCCGCCCCATTTAGTCAACTTTTATGACACGCAGGGGAACACGAAAGAGGTATTTTTTGTCCCCACCCTAAAGGAAGAAAGAAGAGATTGTAAAGGTAGAGAAAAAATAACTACGGGAGGCAGAGCCTTCTCAGATCCCCACTTGGATAAACCCATCAAAGTACAAAATGAATATAGTTTTATTTTAATATTCTCTCTCTCTCTCTCTCTCTCTCTCTCTCTCTCTCTCTCTCTCTCTCTCTCTCTCTCTCTCTCTCTCTCTCTCTCATGGAGTTTACAGCAATCAAACAAAAGTGAAAGTTTAATCTCCAAGTCTAAGAGTTGCCGATTATATGTACAACACGACAATTTTTTTAATTATCATATTATTCCATACAATAATGATACTTTATACACATTCTGATAATGGTGAGTGTTTTTATATACGCAAAAATCATACACGTATAATACGAGAGACAAGAAGAAAAGGAAAATAAGAAAACAAAATAATGATTATTTTATCCAAGTACACTTGAACCAACGAGAAAGAAAATTGATTGCGCTAGTGTGAATAAAATGCAGTTATTTATGCACAGTTTAAACGCTGTGTGTGTGTGTGTACCTACATACATACATACATACATACATACATATACATATATATATATATATATATATATATATATATATATATATATATATATATATATATATATATATATATATATATATATATATAATAATAATAATAGGACTGGATATTTTACAAAAGTCTCAAGACATCATGCCTTAATTATATTGAATGGAGTGTATGGAGAGAGCTTCTCCTATAAGATACGTTTACTCTTTCTTTACCATATATCGCCAGATTCATTGTGGACAAATACAAGAATAGTATAATTTGGATACTGGTTTTTGAAGTCTCACTTTTCGAAAAGAGAATCTTTTCCAGCTGAGTTTCTTTAACTGTGTAACACTGGAGGCTTATGGCCTTCGAACTAGTGCACACCAAGACTTAAAGAAACTTATACAAAAACTATTTCTGGAAAAGAGATCTGTTACCTCTATAGGAGATGCTCTGTTTATACATTCTCTTCAACGAGAATATTCCAGGCATGGTGTCTTGAAAATTGGGTATATCGCGTAGGTCTATCTAATGCTATCTGTGTGTTTCATCTATATAACTATTTATTTATTATTTATACATATTGTTGGTATTTACATATCATTTTGCTTGTTTATAAGAAATCGTGAGCAACCAAAATGGCGTCTATAGCAAAATAAGAAGCTTTTTGTTTATTCATTTCCTTACACATGTAGGTTTCGACACATGATAATAATAATAAAAATAATAATAATAATAACAATGATAATAATAATAATAATAATAATAATAATAATAATAGTAATAATAATAATAATAATAATAATAATAATATCCAACAGATTTTCTCCTGAAGAAGGGAGTAGTCCATATATGGTTATCCGCTGAAACCCATCTGTTTCATTAGCCTCTCTCGTCACTTGAAACTGCTTTTGCTGTAGTCTTATGATACTACCTGTATACGTCCTTGCTACGACAGGAAGTAGTGCTCTTTTACGACCACACACACACACACACACACACACACACACACAAATATCCACATATGGACATATAATTTTAAGCATAGATTGAAGGGTACGGAAGTGCAATATATCACACAGAGATGGACAGACGTCGTTTTTGTATCTCACTAAACAAGTTAGTTTACTTAAAATAGGCTATCCATATATCTATGTATCTATCTATCCTACTGAGATGGAAGGTTATCTATCTATCTATCTATCTATCTATCTATATATATATATATATATATATATATATATATATATATATATATATATATATATATATATATATATATATATATATATATATCCTACTGAGTTTGGAAGGATGTATTTTTATCACTAAATAAGTTAGTTTACCTAATATAGGTTATCTATCTATCTATCTATCTATCTATCTGTCTATATATTATTTTAGAGAGACACAAGGTTGCTTTAGCTACTGGTATAATATATTGGGGAGACCTTGTCGTAAACGCTATAAATAGAGTTATATTATTCGTAGAATTTCCTGAATACAAGAAAAAATGGAGAGAGAGAGAGAGAGAGAGAGAGAGAGAGAGAGAGAGAGAGAGAGGAGAGAGAGAGAGAGAGAGAGAGAGACTTTACCACTAAATAAGTGTATAGTTTGTTATAAATAATATAACTTTTGAGGACTCAAGAAGTGACCTCTCTCTCTCTCTCTCTCTCTCTCTCTCTCTCAATAGAAGTAATGATGTCTTTAACCCTACTACAGTAGATTGTAATACAGTAATCTTAGTAATAAAAAATCTGAAAGACTCTAATGCATATGGATCAGATGGAATTTGTTTTCGTTTTATTAGAGATTCATTATTTGTAATAGCTTATTATCTGACGGTAATAATCAATACTTCCATAGTTACCAATATCTACCCAGATTTATGGAAAAATCCCCATGTAATTCCTGGTTTTAAAAATGGAAATCCTGACGACGTCTCTAACTATAGACCAATCTCTTTACTACCAATTTTATCAAAGATACTTGAAAAGATTGTTGCAAATCAGTTAAGTGAGTTTCTTGAAAAAAATAAACTTATTGCAAAAAGTCAACACGGTTTCAGGCCAAAATTATCAACTGAAACTGCCTTATTGAAAATATCAGATGAAATATACAAAAATATAGATAATAAGAAAATATCATTGCTACTACTACTCGATCTTTCTAAAGCTTTTGATAGTGTACACCATACCACTCTATTAGAAAAATGCAAAAAAATGAACATTGACCCAAGCTGGTTCGAGAACTATTTAAAAAACCGCTACCAGTCAGTCAGAATAAAAGATGTAGTCTCAAGTCGCAAGAAGGTATTGTTTGGGGTCCCTCAGGGATCGATCCTAGGACCTATACTTTTTCTAATATATGTAAACGATCTAGTAAAATATTTACCTAACTGTTATGTCATTCAATATGCTGACGATACTCAAATCTTAATTGAAGGAGAAATTGATGATTTAGAAAATATTATTCGTAGAGCAGAAGAAATTTTGTATATGGCTAAACGTTACTTTCTAAAAAATGGTCTGTTACTTAATGAAACTAAAACCCAATCTATTCTTATCGGATCCAGACAATTATTATCAGAAGTTGATGACAATCTTCATATAAATTTTAACGGTAATATCATTAAGCCAATGAACTCGGTAAAGAACCTAGGTGTCTATTTTGACCGTTACATGAATTTTGAAATGCATATAGATGAAATTTATAAAAAAGTAATGGGTACTCTAATATATCTAAATAGGGTAAAAGACTCATTTGAAACATCAACTCGTATAATAATTGTCCAGTCCTTAGCTATGAGTTTAATTAATTACTGTCTCAAAGTTTGGGGATGTACAAATAAGACTCAATTACAAAGAATACAAAAGTTACAAAACTTTGCAGCACGAGTGGCTGTTGGCAATGTAAGAAAATACGAGCACATCTCTCCTGTTTTAAAAGATCTAGAATGGATAAAGATTAGAGATAAATATGTTTTTGATATATGTACCTTTGTTTTTAATATACTAAGAAACAATATTCCTGATTGCTTGTATAATTTTTCTACAGTAAGCTCAGTTACCGGGTTAACTACCCGTCAAGGGGAAGATTTATTAGTACGAAGGTCTAAAACTGATATTGGCTCAAGAGATATAAACATTCGTGGACCTCATTTATATAATCAGCTTCCCAGAGAACTAAAAAATGCTGGTTCAGTGTATACTTTTAAATATAATCTTAAGAAGTTGCTCTTAAAGGAAGATTTTACTTGTAAATTTTAATGGTACACTCATCTTTATGATTTGTTTGTTTTAGTATGTCTATATCGTACACCACAGATGTCTATCTGGAATATATATGTATCTTATTTAAATACCCAATGTACATTGGAATAAAGGATTATTATTATTATTATTATTACTCTCTCTCTCTCTCTCTCTCTCTCTCTCTCTCTCTCTCTCTCTCTCTCAGAGGACGGATTCACCTTCTTAACACCAGACCTCTCCATTAACCAGAATTGGAACCGGTACCATGTTCACCTGGCTTACTCCCCCAACCCTCGACCTCAGCCACATCCATTACGTCATTCATTGCTCTCTCTCTCTCTCTCTCTCTCTCTCTCTCTCTCTCTCTCTCTCTCTCTCTCTCTCTCTCTCTCTCTCTCTCTCTCTCTGAACGAAGCGTGTTAAGGGGTTCTGTTTCAGTGCAATTGCTCAGGGTCATGTACCTTTAAATTCGGATCTCTCTCTCTCTCTCTCTCTCTCTCTCTCTCTCTCTCTCTCTCTCTCTCTCTCTCTCTCTCTCTCTCTCTCTCTCTCTCTCTCTCTCTCTCTCTCTCTCTCTCTTTAAATATATACTGGCTTGTGTTAAAATGGCATGTAATGGACCCTTGAAAGAGAGAGAGAGAGAGAGAGAGAGAGAGAGAGAGAGAGAGAGAGAGAGAGAGAGAGAGAGAGAGAGAGAGATAATAAATAAGTTTTTCTACTTGAGTTCAAAATGTTTGGAGAGAGAGAGAGAGAGAGAGAGAGAGAGAGAGAGAGAGAGAGAGAGAGAGAGAGAGGAGAGAGAGAGAGAGAGATATGATAATAAATCATTGTTTCCTTCTTGGGTTAAAAATATGTGCAGAGAGAGAGAGAGAGAGAGAGAGAGAGAGAGAGAGAGAGAGAGAGAGAGAGAGAGAGAGAGAGAGAGAGAGATGATAATAAATCAATGTTTTCTTCTTGGGTGCAAAATGTGTGCAGAGAGAGAGAGAGAGAGAGAGAGAGAGAGAGAGAGAGAGAGAGAGAGAGAGAGAGAGAGAGAGAGAGAGAGAGAGCCATAACCAATAGGTAATGAGCGGGTGAGAATGTCCAAGATTGGAATCTTCTTTCACTCCAAAGTACGCCCTTTTGTGTGTGTGCTCGCGTATGTGTGTGTGTACATGCACGATGTCTGTGCGTGTTTCTGTAGGTGCGCAAGCTTGCGTGTATATTTGCAATAGGACTGTGCATTTTTATCTGTGCGTAAGATGGTGTGTGTATATCAGTACCCTGTGTGTATTTGTGTACGTGCGTAAAATAGTGTGTATATCCGTACCCTGTGTGTATTTATGAGTATAATTTGCGTATGTGTGAGAGTATCATGCTTGTGCGCCTATTCTATATGATACATCCCTATGTGTGTGTGTGTGTGTGTGTGTGTGTGTGTGTGTGTGTGTGTGTGTGTGTGTGTGTGCGTGTGGGTGTGTGTACGGGTGTGTAATTACCTAATTGTGCTTACGAGAAAGATTCCCTATTCTCGTAACTCTCTGTCTCCTGGTCGGTTCCATTATTGTACTCAGTGATATATATATATATATATATATATATATATATATATATATATATATATATATATATATATATATATATATATATATATATATATATATGTATATATATGTATATATACGTATATATACATATATATACGTATATATACATATATATACATATATATACATATATATACATATATATACATATATATATACATATATATATATATATATATATATATATATATATATATATATATATATATATATATATATATATATATATATATATATATATATATATACACACATACAGTTTTAATCAGCTATTTGTAGAAGTTCTTCTAAAGAATCATATGTAAGCTAGTTCCTTAATAAGTAAACACCAAAAAAATAAATACACCACGTAAGGTAATATAAGATTATATACTATATAATATTATAATAAATCGCTTCTAATCACCATAAAGAGAAGGATTAAAACAATCCAAATCCCCAAAAGGATGATATGAGAGATTAAAATGCATCTGAAAGTTATTATATTATTCAAGTGTTTATCTAGATGTTTATTTCAATGAAGAGGCGAATTTGGTTCAATTTTTCTTATTATTTAATATTACACTGACGCTTAAGGGGCGTTTACACGGTCAAACGGTTCGTCGAACGCGGTTCGACAGACAAGTGTTTGAAGTAATGTTCGAACGTGTGAACGGGGTATTTGGTTGTCGAACACGTTTGTCGAACGTGTTCGACAACCAAATACCCCGTTCACACGTTCGGACATCACTTCAAACACTTGTGTGTCGAACCGCGATCGACGAACCGTTTGACCGTGTAAACGCCCCTTTACAGATAATGGACGAGAAAATGAAAACCAAAAGTAAAATGCCACCGGAGATTAAATCTTCAAAACGTGAATTTTTTTTCTTCGAAAAAAATGCCTCCAAATATTTCATATACATGTATACATATACGTACATGTACACATGCTTCATTCCCCCTTGTAAGGGGGATGGCCGCTCCAAGGCACGAGCATTCACCAGGGGGTTAAGAATACTTCCTCCATGTTCCCCTGCGTGTCGTAAAAGTCGACTAATTGGGGCGGAGCGGGAGGACTGGGAATTCCCTCCTCTATATTTGTTCATCCTGTGAGTAGCCAAGAGATGCGACAACAGAATCAATGGCTTGTGGGACGGTACTGCTTCTTTGGAACAGATTCGTGTTGTTGTTTTAGATTCTCCACCCACGGATGGGCGAAACGGGTCATGGAGGCACATAGATTCGTGGTCTTCCAATGACATTGGGAACAATGTTCCCTTCAAAGCGGCATCCTCCACCGAAAGACACTGGTTTTGGTTTGCTCCTCCTGTGGCTATGGGTGGAGTGAACCTCAACGCTCTGGAGTTTAGTAAGACATTTGACAAGGCCCCTCACAAGAGACTAGGTCTCTAAGGTGAAGTCTTATGGCATGGGAAGAGTATTTGCATGGATTGGGGATTTCCTCTCCTGTAGACAGGAAATGGTTCAAATCAGGAATATATCATCCTGATTAGAGTCCTGAGTGGACCTTTAAGAATAAAGAAATAAATAAAAAGAAATAAAAAGCAAGCTTTCAGGGCACCCAGGCTATGCCTTGAGGGATCCTTAGAAGTCATCCGACGGGCAAACCTGTCGTCCATCAAAACCCTTTCACAAGCGGGCCCGCGCTATCCTGGGTTTATTTACAAATAGAAGAAAAAACAGAACAAATGTTCCGGTTTTACGTCACGGACTCCCTTTTCTATCAAGAGCTAGGACGGTTGCCTTCTTGCGAAGGACTTGTTTTGGCAGATGTAATCGTTACCCTGAGTGCGTGCCCTTGCTAACCTCAGACCGTGACGGGGCGCGAACCCTCGACCTGACGCCTCAGAGTCGCGGACGCTACCGCTTGAGCCACGGTGACTACTAAAAGGCAGAATAAATAAGGTGTTCAATACACGGATAAAAACCATATTTCACTTTATGGCATTTGATAAATATTTACTTTTGTGATGTCTCCAAATTCTCCTGGATCCACAGGTAGAAAGCTCCCTAGTACAGACAAGATAGCTGCAAGTATATAAATTTAGTGTAGCGCGGAATAAATATATCCACAAGTATATTCTACTTAATGGCATTTATAAATCACAAATAAACTAAAACTCATTGCCTTTGGATGGGTCCTTCCTGTTCCACCGCTGGGAATGTTGGGTCACTGAATCCTACCTCCAGACGCTGGGTTCTCGCATCACTGTGGAAATATCTATCTATCTTGGCTGTCTCCCCCAGCTGGAGGGTAGCCGACAGAAAAAAAAAATGGAACTATAAGGGGATTACTTTCCCTCCATTGTTTCCCTTTTGAAGTATCGCGGGAGGTTAATACAAAGGGTGGGGGGGATTCCCAGTCCCCTCGCATCGTCCACTTTTAGTCGCCTCTTACGACACGCAGGGAATACGTTGAGGCTATTCTTTGATGTTGTGCGCGCCACCACAGGGCACAAAAGTTTGGACATTAGCTTGCAAGAATATAGTATAGACAAAGCCTGAAAAAGGAAAAAGTTATTCAGACAAAGCCTGTACAAGGAAAATTTATTTAGACAAAGCCTGAACAAGGAAAATTTAGTTAGACAAGCCTGAAAAAGGAAAATTTAGTTAGACAAAGCCTGAAAAAGGAAAATTTAATTAGACAATTTTGTTAAAAGAAAGTCCTTGCACTTGCCATAGAGAAATAAAACCTAAACTACAAAATATAACTTAAAAAGGATCAGTCGTCCCGAAGGTCTTCAGTCCAGCATGAGATTATTCACAAGTCCTGGATAATGGCGCTGATGTATACTCGACAATCTTCAGCACTTGCCTTCCTAGAGCTAACAGTGCCGATGTACTCAAACTTCAGCATTCAAAGTCCAAGAGCAAGACGCCATAATCTGAAATAGAAAATTCTAAAAAAAAAATAGAAATAGCTTTACACATT
Source organism: Halocaridina rubra (assembly GCA_037179515.1). Classification (NCBI taxonomy): domain Eukaryota; kingdom Metazoa; phylum Arthropoda; class Malacostraca; order Decapoda; family Atyidae; genus Halocaridina; species Halocaridina rubra. Next base: position 4,718 of record JAXCGZ010017659.1, on the reverse strand, counting down.
GAAAGATTGATTGGGAAATTTACGGTATTTCCCAGTATATTTATATCCTATTATGAAAACTGACCTTTTTTCCAGGTCATAACCTCTACCAAAACGAAAAGGAAATAAAAAAAATTTTAAACCATGACTTATTAATTATTCATATCTAGAAATTCTACTCCCTTACCTCCAAGCTATGCAACAATGTAAGACCTTAACCTCCGTTCCGGATTTACGTCACGGACTCCCTTTTCTACCAAGGGCTAGGACGGTTGCCTTCTAGCGAAGGACTTGTTTTTGGCAGGTGTAATCGTTACCCTGAGTGCACGCCCTTGCTAATCTCAGACCGTGACGGGGCGCGAACCCTCGACCAGACGCCTCAGAGTCGCGGACGCTACCGCTTGAGCCACGGTGACTACTATAAGACCTAAACCTCCATTTCCGAAAATATTTACATTTCGTGGAGTTTCTGAGCTAATTGATTTATCTAAATATCCTTCAATTTCCACCTAATCGCTAATCCTATGAGTTGACAGGGGTTAGATAACTAAGGACGCTGCCATGGCCCTGTCTCCAGCCTCTGTATTTGTTAATAAAGCTATTAGAGCCATGAAAAACAGTTGATAAATCAAATTCTTTAAGTATGGCAAACAAACCTAATTATACCTATTCTTAAAACATTTGCAACTATCAAAATTTGGCTTTCTTTCAAATAAACAACTGTTTGAGTATATAGAATACCATTAGTCATAACGGTCCATTTTCCAAAAATCTGGTTGAATATAATTAATTGTTTATGCTTTGAAATGGGTCAGTGATTTTTTCCTTTTCGCTAAGACAGTGATTCAGGTTTTATATTAGAAAATGAAAAAAGTTTTCCATAAATAGCAAATAATCAGATACGCGATATTATAGACGGTAAAATAATTTTAAAAATAAAATGAGGAAATAGGCTATAGTTAACGTGAACAAAGTTTCAAAATGTCTAGTAGTTTACCATTATTCAACGGTCACTAAATTGGAATGGACAATCGATTTAATTACTATGAATGTCTAATTATCGATGACTAATTCTGTGATTGCTTCATTAATTACAGACTAAAATTCAGTATTATGGAACTTTAAAAAAATATAAGACTAATTGAAAGCTTTGGAATTCATTAATACTAATAATAAAAAAAATATGGGATTGAAAATTACGATAATTTATAAAGCACCACCATTAAACAACCATCAAAAAGCCTTAACATCCATATACATCCAAATAACCCATTTCATTATAAAAAAAAAAGGGCCTGTTTTAATAACCTGACTTTGATGTTCTCTGGCTAAAAGTCTATCTCTCCACTACCACTATCATCCTTTGCTTCTGCTACTGTTCTCCAAACTCCACCGAGTTTGTATCTTTCTTTGAATATCTCTCCTCGTGCCATGAGTCCTTGCTATCTTCTCACCCACATGCCGAAGTTCTCTACATTGGAGACTTCAATGTACACCACAGTGAGTGGCTTCATTCTTCTCACACTGATGTGGGAGGAAGCGAGGCTCTTGCTTTCTCTATTACTCATGATCTGGAGCAAATTATTAAACATCCTACTCGTGTTCCTGATCGTCACGAACAAGCTGCTAACATTCTTGACCTTTTTTTTACTTCTAACCCTTCACACTACTCTTATTCCGTGCTTTCCCCTCTTGGTAAATCTGACCACTCCATGATCTCTGTCTCTTCCATTTTCGCTCCCCCACCACCAATCCCTCCTACTCAACGCCGCCTTTGGCACTTCGAGCGAACTCAATATGAAAATTTGCGTAACTTTCTCTTTGACTTTCCATAGGATGACTACTGCTTTCGGTCCCGCAACCCTGATCGGGTAGCTGTAAAAGTTGCCGAGATCATGACCGCGGGAATGGAGGCGTACATCCCCTCTTCTACAAAAACTTTCTCTCCCCCTAAACCTTGGTTTGACCGTGCCTGCTCCATGGCTATCCAGGCTAGGAATCAGGCTCACCGATCTTACCAAGCCTCTCCTTCCGATTTAACTCGCTCTGCTTTTATTATAGCTAGGAATCGCTGTACAGCTCAGATTCGAAGGTCTAAGGCTTCTTTTATAAGAAGGAAAGTTGATGACCTTAACTCCTCTCCCACTGACAAATGCTTCTGGTCCTTAGCCAAAAACCTCTCCAAAAACGTCTGTAACTCAAGCTTTCCCCCTCTTATTCGTTCTGATGGTTCTATAGCTTGCTCTCCCACTGACAAAGCCACTCTCTTTGGCTCTCATTTTTCTGCTAACTCTTCTATCAACGATTCCAGCGCACCTGTTCCTCAGTCTTTTCCCCTCTCTAACCCTATGCCCTCCCTTATCCTTTCTTCACGCAAAGTTCATAAGGTTCTTCGCTCACTAAAGACAAACAAGGCATCTGGTCCCGATGGTATCCCTGCAAGGTTCCTTAAGGAGTTTGCAGATGAACTGGCTCCCGTGCTTTGCCGTCTTTTTCGCCTCATTCTGTCAACCAGTATCTATCCTTCATCTTGGAAGCATGCTCTAGTTCAACCTGTTCCTAAGAAGGGTGACCGCTCTATTCCTTCTAACTACTGACCTATTGCTCTAACCTCCTCTATTGCTAAAGTTTTCGAAACTTTGCTCAATGCTCACTTCTTGAAACGCCTTGAATCTAACTCACTTATCTCCGATCACCAGTACGGCTTCCGCAAGGCAAGATCCACTGGTGATCTCCTGTCCTATCTTACTCATGTATGGTCATCTTCTCTGAGGAACTATGGGGAATCCTTTGTCGTCGCCCTTGATATCTCTAAGGCTTTTGACAGAGTCTGGCACAAGGCTCTGTTGGCCAAACTCCCTGCCTACGGCTTTACCCCTTCTTTCTGTTCTCTGATTTCCAGTTTTCTCACTGACCGTTCTATATCTGTAGTTGTTGATGGTGCGACATCTAGCCCTTTCTCTGTGTCCAGTGGTGTTCCACAGGGCTCTGTTCTTTCACCTACTCTCTTCCTTCTCTTCATCAATGATCTTCTACAGTCCCCATCTTCCTCTCTTCTTCATGCCTTTGCCGATGATTCTACCCTTCACTTTTCCTCTGCCTTTTCTTCACAACCTTCATCTGTTACTCGTAGTCAATCTCGTATCACTCTTTCTTCTACTCTTAACTCCGATTTGCAGAGAGTATCTGAATGGGGCACTCAAAATTTAGTTAAATTCAATGCCTCCAAGACACAGTTTCTGGCTATCTCTTTATCTTCTTCTCCTCCTGATAACCCTATTGTCTTCGAAACTAATGAAATTTACCCTCTTAACTCTATCAATATATTAGGAATCCATATAGCCTCTAACTTGTCTTGGAGGAATCACATAATCCAAATTTCTAAATCTTCATCCAAAAAATTGGGGGTTTTGTTTCGTTTTCGTTATTACTTTTCCTCATTGCAGTTACTTAAAATTTACAAAGGTCTTATCCGCCCCTGCTTAGAATACTGCTCACACATCTGGGGTGCTTCTTCCTTTACTTATCTTCTTGATAGGGTTCAATCTAAGGCAGTCAGACTCATTAATGATCCTTCTCTTACTGCTAACCTGGATTCTCTCTCTCTTCGCCGTAAGGTATCTTCCCTTTCGCTTTTCTATCGCTACTACTTCCATCGCTGCTCTGATGAGTTGGCGAGTTGCATCCCTCCTCCACTGCCGAGGCCGCGTAACACTCGCCAAGCGGCCTCATCTCACAGGTACTGTGTGGAGATTTGTAGCTCGCGGATTGGTCGGTGCAGCGACTGCTTTTTCCCATCTACCTCCAGACTCTGGAACTCTCTTCCTCCTTCTGTCTTTCCTAATTCTTATGACCTTTCATCCTTCAAAAAGCAGATCTATCGTCATCTCAGAGCCTAGTCCTCCATATCTCTGGGTCCTCATTACTTTGACTGTTTTTTCTGTCTGTCGTTTTCCTTTGTGTGACATTACCTCATCTCTGCCTTGCCCTTAACTTTTTCTTTTCCTTCGTCTTGGTATTTTCTCGTGCCCGGGCCTTTGTTGATGAGGGCAGTTTCTGCCTATCCCGGTGTCAAAAAAAAAAAAAAAAAAAAAAACTCACTAACATAGACCCCCTATTTAAATACCCCCCCAAAAAATCACTTAAGATATACCCAAGCTCCCTATTTAACACAAAGTTCACTTAAAAGTTATTTGGAGACCCCAATTTCCCTATTTAAATTAAATTCTTCACAGACAAAGAATACCTTTATAAACACCAAAGCACACTAAAATAACCTAAATCTTCTATTTGATCTGCACCAAAACATCACTTAAAACTCATTACCTATTTTAGCACCAAAACACCCAAAACCAGATCCTCTTTTTATTATCTACGCCAAAACACTTACGAGATTAAATCCGTATTTAAACACAAACACTTAAAAAACACATTTCCTAATTATATAAAAATATAAACACCAAAAATCCCTAGATTAAAAAAATAAAAAATAAATCACAAAGCCTTGCTTTTTCCCACCTTTGAAAAAACACACCACTTAAACACGTGATGTGTGTTTGTGTTTGAAATTAAGTGGAAAGAAGTGTTAGCTGAGACTCCAGTTATCGATTTTAATTTCACTCATGGAGAAATATGTACATACAGTAAGAGCTGTGCAGGAAAAGTATTTTTGTTTTAATATCCCTGCGTTATATCAGAATGTTATGTAAAGATGACATTTGTATTTTCTCGTATAAAAA
>JAXCGZ010017658.1:0-47893 GCA_037179515.1 Halocaridina rubra | reverse complement strand
AAGTGTATGACATATAATTGTAAGTGCAGTGGGCTTAATACATTTTACTGTTCAGTAGTTAAAATGTATTTTTAGGGGAATAATAAAGACTGGTGTGCAATATAGTAATGTGCAGAAGCAACCATCATAATTCTAACCAAACATCAATAGTGGTTTTTGTTCATTAACGACCGAATACTTTATTAAGAATAGACAACGATATGTCAATAAATCAGTACTGTTTAGTATGAAGCATTTGCACGTTTCTGTGTTTATTGAGTGTGTTACCAGTGCGAGATTTCATTCATGAATAGCTGGGATGAGGAGTTGGTTCCTTCATATTTTGTTTTTAATATGGAAGGTCTGCCCTTAAGATAATATTGTTATATTCACTTTTCATTTATTGCAGTCTAAATATGCCAAATCCACCGCATCATCTACCGGCTGCCATCGGTGGTGTCACTGCCAAAGAATGGCAATTAAGTATATCTAATGAATTAAGGAACCACCTTGTTCACAAATTGTAAGTTGTATCTTGTATTCATCTGACTTTCCTTTATTTGTATATTATTCATCTGATTTTCCTGTGTTTCTATCATATATAGTTTTGATTTTCATCTGTTTAGGTATATTGAGTGGATTAAGAAATAGCGATCTCTGTCTTTTGAGAATCGGCACTTTCACTTGGAATTCACATAGCGCCTAAATTGTCAAACAATTTTCAAATGCAATTTTACCAGTAATGCTTTTTTATGCCAAATTACATCATAGAAAACTGAGAAGGGAATAGATTTATAGCTTCTTAGTAAATACAGTATGTCTTGTTCTCAGTGTACAAGCCATCTTTCCAAATCCTGGGCCACAAGCAATGCTGGATAAGAGAATGCAATATATATTTGCCTATGCCAGAGAAAAGGAAAGGAACATATTTGAAATGGCAGATTCTGTGGTAAGTAAAACACTTACACACTAGCTGGTGTGGACGATGAAAGACTGAGGATCTAGTCTCAAAGAGGAAACCTTTTAAGATATTCAAACTTGGAATAGGTTGAGTAGATGAAGGGATGTGAAGGAGAGGCTTTAGAAAAGTGATGTCAAAGTTTGTAATATTATATATGCCTAATGGGCCCAGAATAAACCATGGATTCCTGGGGAGGTCGCCAAGGGCATGCAGTTCATTTTGTTACTGTTTGTGATATGCTCTTACCTAATTGAGGCCAGTGAAGTTTTTTTCCTTAAACCGGAGAAAAAGTATGTAGTATTTTTGAAGTTGTGGATAAAAGATAAGAAGTCTACCATAGTATCCTTAGCAATGTAGAGTTCTTAAAAGGGGATAGGGAAGTTACGGATGGACACTTTTGCTCTCCTTTTTTCCTGCATCAGAACGATAGATGGAAGGGGATAACATGGACAGGTAGAAAATATGAAGCTCTTCTACTGGGGTTTTTATGCTGCAGTTTTGTCTCTACTATCTTGCTGTTATTAGGGTATTGTAGGATCTTTAAATTTTTTTTTGTACTGTATGTCACAGAATTAGAAGTATTAATGGAAGTGCAACAAAAATAAAACATCAAATCATCACTTGTGTATTAAGGTATTAGCTAAAAATATTTAGGGAAGGTCTCCTTGAACAGTGCAGTCGTTTCCTTATAGATCCATCCTGAAATTTACAGGATACTGTACTTCTTCTTTTTTTTTATCCTGTGACTAGAATACCTATTCCATGTTCCTCTGGATGTTGTAGTAGTCATCTAGATGGCAAGGGGCGAAGGGACTGGAATCCTTCTTCATATTTTCCTTTGGCCAAGAGTAGGCATAAATGAGGGACTGTTAGTCATTGGATAGCTAAATGTTCATAGTTTTGGAATAAGTGAGCAAAGGGAAGAAGGTGTGTTTTATGTTTAGGAGAAGGGAGGAAGATGTGCTAGAATATTGTGAAACAAAGGTGAATTGGTGTGTTCATTCCCTCACCATCCCTCTTCTATTGGCATTGAGTCCCCTGTTTTTAGAAAGATAATGTTGTTATTGGGAAATGGGGTGAAGCATAAGGTATATAAGGGTTTAGGGCTGCAGTATCTTGAACTTATTACAAGTGTTTTCTTTTGTAGTTGCTGTTGATGTCAATATATGGGATGCAAGTGGAATTGATTATCCCTTGTGGACTAAAAGGGATGATATGATAGAGGTAGCCAATATCTTCCCTGAAACTTTTTTTTTCATATTTGAAACAAAATTGTTGGTGGAAAGAGGGAGTATTGATATGCTGAATATTATTATTATTATTATTTTTGTTATCCATTCATAGTTGTGGAAGGATAATGAACTCTACTTTCAAGTGAGCATTGTATATTGTCAGAGGAGGCAACTTTGTTAATGAAGCGACTTTACACATCTTTTAGCCCTCTCAGGCTTATCATCATTCCCCTAGTACTTAATTTTGTTGATGACGTTCCGAACAAGGGTAAACGCAGATGTGGCACAATTCATGAATGTGATAAACTAAGCATGCTTAGTGACACTAGATGATACTCAAATGAATGTAAGACACTCGCTCGTTGACTATACCAACATATATATATGCATGGCATTCCAACACCGTCTTCACTCAACTCTGGTCCCATGCTGCTGCAAATTATTTTTATTTCATTTTTTCAATGCACTTATAGCCAAAACTACATGTAGTATGCATAAACTCTGGGATGACTTTATTATTATTATAATTATTATTATTTTTTTATAATGCATCTGGTAACAAAGTGTTAAATAAGAGGTGGCAATTTTTCCTGCTAGCTTATATTTAGGCTATCCTATAAATAACATATTGAGAAGAGGTTGCACACACAGTGGCACATGGGAATTTGAATATCCAGCTCAGAACATTGAGTTAGCGCTCAGATTTAGCACTTTTCAAGGGGTTAATGAACCTATCCACATTTGGTGGTAAGGAAACCTTTACCCATGTTCACCTTGTTTCTTATAGGAGGGGGTTTTAAGGAGAGGGAATCTACACTTCTTTTCATCCTAGAGGCGACTTAAAGGAATAATGGAGCAGAGGTTAGGCAATTCCTCCATCCCATTATTATTATATTCAACTGTTAAAAGAGGATCTGAGTCAACTAGATTCAATGGAATATGATTTTTCTTATTCAATGAAATTGATGGAAACCTTTTTTTTTTTTTTTTTTTCAAGTGATCATTCTTGGTTGAAAATTATGTAAATTCATGCTGCTGTATGTCATATGAAATATTATCATGGTGAATTTTTGAACTTACTTTTGCAGCCTGAATACTACCATCTTTTGTCTGCGAATATCTTCAGAATTCAAGAGAAGTTGGAGGAACGAAGATTAGAGAGAAAGAATTCTCCTCAAGATGGAGTTTCTGGAGCAGCAGCTCCAGGACCTGGTCCAGGGCCAAGCCCTGGTCAAAGCCCAGCTCAAACCTAGGTTCCATTGTCAGCTCCAGCAACTGGGTCACTACCATCAGGCCAGTTAGTTGCCCCTGGACAAATCCTGACTCCAACAACATCAGGAGCTTCGACTCCATCAAGTCAGTATCTCGCTGTACATGATCTCCAGAACTGACTGAAGTCATTTAAATATTTAGAAATCGAGCCGTTATATTTGGGTAAATATTTATTTCCACACCCCCAGTGGGTGAAATGGAATTACAGAACAAGGTGAAAATGTCTCTAACAACTACAGAGACACAATTCCAGTAATTCTCTTCTCAATTGGAGTTGAATTAAGCCAACTGACTTCATCAAACCTAACGTAATGTATTGAAAAGATATTTCCTAACGGGGTGTGAAAGTAAACAATTTACTGATATATTTAGACATGTAGGTACAATTGTCCATCATTATTTCATGGGTAAATTTTTACAGTTGCGCCTGTCCAAATTTGGAGGTGAAAAATATATTTTTCCTATGGGTTTTTTTTATGCGTTTTGGAAGAATTTGACCATTAAGACCGTCGGAAAATATATGCTAACCGAACCTTATCTAACCTATGATAGTAATTACGACATATTTTTCTGTTGGCTTTTATGTTTTTTATTAAATGTGACCTTGAAAACTGTCGTAAATTATATTTTAGATAAGGTTAGGTTAGGTCAAGTTAGGTTATATATTTCCCGACATTTTCCAAGGTTATATTCACTCAAACCACCAAAAACCACAGGGAAAATGTAATTTACCTCCAAATAAAGATGGGCGCAATTAGAAAAAATACCATTTCATGTTTTGTAGGTTGTTACTTGTGTAATTTTTCTTATCTTATGAGCTAGAGTAATCATTGGATTGTTAGACAATTGTATGATGAATAAGAGAAACATAGAGGAAATTAGCTTACGAGCTAGAGGAATCATTGGGTTGTTAGACAATTATATGATGAATAAAAGAAACAGAGGATATTAGCTTGGATGTCTCTCCATAGGATTCTCCTTGTTGAATAAATTTGTCAGGACAGTACCTCATTGGTAAGGTAATTTTTTATATTATACAGTATTAAATACACGTAGGTTTCTATACGTTTTTGCTTTTATAACTCGTATATGCATCAGTTACTTGAGGTTAATGGTACGTGCTCATATGTGACCGTAAATGTTAGCTTTTAATACCCACAATGAGCTGAAGTGACTATGGTTTTACAGTAGGTTTTTGTGTTTGCAACTCATTCTTTTTCATTGCCTATAAAAATATTAATTTCTATATGATATGATATCCTCAACCTTTCCTCCATTAATAATGGGGAAGGCATGGGGATTTGGGGGTCTAGTTGGGGGAAATCACAATAACAAGCAATTTCCGAGAGAAATTAAAATATAAAATATTGAAATAAAAGAACAATCCCTAACTGGTGAGCTTGGCCCGTTCCCATAGATCCCATGTAACTAATCTACCCATTTTTGTATTTTAGCATGTTCAGTTGCTTATGTTTTGACGGGGTAGCCATTTTATGTCTCCAACCACACCATGAGGTCAGGTTCAGGAAAATTAGGAAGACGTGTCGCTAAGTAAAATTTTGGCCCGAGTACACCGCTTTTGAGAAGTTAAAATTATGTCTGTTACTCAGGTACTAGGTAACTTAGAGAGCAACGTAAGCAGACAATAATAGGGTGCGTTTTTTTTAATTATATTTCACACACTTTCATCCTTTGTGCCTGTGGACGAGAAATTTCTGGCTTCGTATTCCTTGCATGTTGTAAGGAATTAGTTATGAGATTTCCCCAGTAGAGGGGTGAAAGAATTCTCCTGTTCTGTTCCTATTCCTGCAGTTCAAAATGACCAGAGTGGGATGTCCCTATTGTGTGGAACAAATTTTTACTCGTATTTCTTGTGTCATAGGAAACATGTTTTTATTTCTCATTCCTCGTGTATCAGAAGAAACACTTTTATAAACTCATTCCATGTGTCATAGGAATTAGTTATATATTCTTATTCCATGTGTCATAGGAAATAGCCACATTCTTATGCATTGTGTGTCAGGAAACGGTTTTATATTCTTATTCCTTGAATGTCATAGGAAATAGTTTTGTATTATTATGCAGTGTGTTATAGGGAATAGTTTTATATTCTCATTCTCTGTGTCATAGGAAACAGTTTTATATTCTTATTCCTTGTGTCAAGAAATAACTTTACATTCTTATTCACTGTGTGTCTTAGGAACTGTTTTGTTATTCATTGTTTGTCATAGGAAACACGTTTTTACTCCTATGCCTTTGTCATAGGAAACAGTTTTATAATCTTATTCTTTGTGTGTCATAGGAAACAGTTTTTTACTCATATGCTTGTAAGTTTCTTTCATATATGTTTTGTGTGTCATAGGAAACATTTTCTTTCTGATATGCCTCGTGTGTCATAGGAAACAGATCTTTAATCATAGTCCTTGAGTGCAATGAATAGTGGAAGAAAACAATTTTACACCTCTGTTATGTCGTAAAAAGTGACTAGGAGGGATAGGCGAGTTGGAAACTGGTAATACTCTTATGCCAGCTTTTTCTTTTTTTACTGAAAAGCAACTGATGCGATATATAAGAATGACCAGAGTATGTTGAATCTCTTATTCTTCATTTCCTTTTATACACCTGTGGCCACCCAGCTCAAGTGGGAAATGTCACTTTGCTTTGAAAATAAAAATAAGTAACAGTAAATATCAATACCTGTCTTATCTTCAGAGATTATTTAAATTAATATTAGAACAAGTTTTTGTCATTTATTCCCCTCTCAAATAGGGGTGGACACAGATATAAGAATTGGGGAGATAAAGGCTGAATTCCCTTCCTAATGGTCCACATTAGTTGCTTCCTGACTTGCGAGCTCTACCACTAAAATACTGCCATCCCCTAAGAAAAAGTAGTTGACTACACCTATGAAAGTTTCTAGCACAATGTTTTGATACTTTTTTTTTTTAAACGACACCATATCCTAGCGATACCGGCATGGTAGTCGCAACAGATCAAAAATGAAGAGGCAGCAAGACTACATTTTGCCCTGCTTATTCTCGCTCTTTCTTTCAGGTGTTTTATGGCATAAAAAAAATTTGCCGAGAGAATGGGATTACAAATACTAACTCACTCCCTTTTCCCCTTTAGTTGGTTGTTACGACATATTCGGAGGCAGAAATATTTTCCACCTCTACAAGGGATATCCCTTTTAATGAGCTGTGACACACTGGAAACACAAAGACAGCATGCTTCACTCCACCACTATATTTAACCTATATACTGTATGTGTAGTTGGCATTTTATATGCTCATCATGCCCTTTCTTCACTAGGATTCAGGGCATCAAGCATGAATTATATACTAATTTGATTGAACCTTAATTTTTGGTACTACGTCTGTTGAAAAGCCTACATATATAAGACCCCCTCACAGTGACCGTTGTATGCCTTGCCATTCTACGTTCATGTCAGGCAACCATTCTGTTCTACATTATACATCCAGTTTTTGAGTGGATTCATATACAGTTACCAGAACCTTCAAGAGTGTTCGTTTACTAACACAGCGGAGATTTCTTTGCAGATAATTACTGAATAATGAACCCCTTTGCCTTGATTGAACAAGCTCTTTCTGAGCTTTTTTTCTTTTCATATCAAATACTGTATCTGAACCATTTGTCAGATATAAAGTTGTTTCTGATGCTGTGCTATTATGAAAGAAGTAGAAAACTTAGTTTTTTATTCAGGAAGTCTTGTATGTTAAAATTCAGATATAGAAATTACATTGTATGTGACAAACCGAGAAAAGAATCTCATACTCTAATGGCATTCTTTTATATATATATATATATATATATATATATATATATATATATATATATATATATATATATATATATATATATATATATATATATATATATATATATATATATATATATATATATATATATATATATATATATATATATATATATATATATATATATATATATATATATATATATATATATATATATATATATATATATATATATATATATATATATAACACCAGAGACAAATTTCTTATTATACATATGGTTCAGACACAGTATGTATTGAGAGAAAAAATAAAAAAATATAAGCAAGAGCTCCTTCCATCAAGGCAAAGGGACTCATTATCTATGAATTAGCAAAAATATCCACTGTATTAGTATATGCAAGCTCTTAAAAGTTTCCTTTAATTAAGCATGAAGTTTTTTAAGAACTGAATGTATTTAACAGTATAGAATGTTTAGATTTGACACAAATATGAAGGTAGAATGACAAGTCATATGAGTTTCACTGTGATCTTTTATGTGTTGGCTTTACAATGGAGTCAGTGCCAAAAAGTAGTGTTGATCAGATTAGTCTTTCTTAATGAACTGATGATGCAAGTTTTGCATCATGGGCTCCCTTTTCTGTTTTGGGCTAGGATGGAGTCTTCTTTCAAAGAACTTTGGTTTTGGCAGTGCAACTGTTATCCTGTGTGAATGCCTTTTCTAATCTTAGACCATGTCGGGTTTTGAACCAGTAACCCAACGAACCATAGTCGCACCCACTACCAATGTGCCCACAGTGGCTGCTCATATATATACCTGTATAAGTTTTTTTATGGAGAGAGGAATACCATTAGTTCTTGTAAAATTATTTTATGTAAAATTTTTCAATAATAAAAATGTTCACATCCTTCGTATTACATTCTAAAATACTGCCAAAACATCAGGGGGTCAGCCTGTAGCTTTAGGAGTGTGACCTTAAGAACAAACAGAAAAAAAAAGAAGAGAAAAAAAAAAACAAAAAACTTACATATAATACAAACTTTACAATAATACAAAGGAATCATACAAATATTAATTTTTTTTCCTAATTCATAATTTCTCAGGCTGAAAAATAAACGTGGCAGTTTTCACACTGCTGTTTTCCGAACAACTGCTGCGAGGATCCTACGACCGTCGCAGAAAACAATTTAAATTTTCCTATTAATGAAGCTGTATCCTTAGTCGTATTGCATCGCACAGTGGATGAAGAAAATGTGGCATGAAAGAGAGAGAGAGGGCTTAACAATTTGTACAATGCTATTGCCTTCATTGGCAATCGTATTCCTCCAGTGCAGTGAAGGGATTTAGAATGAGCACCTTTGTTCATTCACAATTCACACTGAAAAGCTGTCACTACTATCAATATTATTATCAACTCCAACAGTCACTGCAAATCATCTTTTTTTTTATTTTAAGGAGTAACAACATTCATGAGAACTTCTAAATATTCCCAGCAAAAACACACACAAAACATGACTGAGATTGATTGTCAGTTCAGGAAATCAATGGACTGCTGTACCATTACACAAAAAACTGTCATGAACAAGTTTTTTTTTTATTTTCTATTTCAGCTGCTCTTACATTTAGTTCAGGGTATTGCAGCTGTCTATCACTGAATTCTACCATGCCAATGTCAAGAATGGCTGCTCGCACACACACAAACTATGTCACTGTGTTACCATCACTGTGTAGGAAAGACTTCAGTATTAAGTGCGTGGAGCTGGCTCATGCCCAAAATGTCGCACGCGTCACTGCACATAGCCTGTCGTATATTCAGTCATAATGCATATTTTTAGTATTTTTCTCTTTTTCTGCAGCAGCACAGCACTGGTATTGTCAGTCAAATGTCCTTCAGTAGTCAACAACCACTAAAGGATAGGTGAACAGAGCAAGTAAAATAACTTAGACTACAAAGCACCCCGGTAACAGTATTGAAACTACAAACTTACAAGTTGCCCTGAAAAGTGAGAACTGAGTGGACTGTGCAGGGGGGCGGGGGGCATCCCTACCACTGGACGGGCACACGGGTGGGTGGAGGGTGGTCCTCACACCCGCCTAGGGTCACTGGTCAACAAGGGCAAGGAAGGACTGCAGGGAGAGGGGAGGGGGCACGCCACCACCACCACCACACTTGAGCAGTTTCACCACCGCCGCCACACTACCGCCACGACCGACACTAGTCGGGAGAGGTGGAAGGGGTAGGAGGGGTAGAGTTGCATAGTGGTGAGTGTGCTGGGCGGCAGCTGCTAGCACCAGATCACCTGTGAGGTAGTTTTCCCCGCGCGCCTCACTTGGGGTTAAACGGGAAGCCCTGACCAGGCATTGGCCCAGGCCCTGTCATTCCAGGTGGACCACCTGGTGGTCCTGTTACAACAGGTCCTCCTGGGCCACCAGGTCCACCTATAGGTCCAGTCATTGACATATTGGGCCCCCCACGAGTATTGGTGGCATACAGCTGCTGCTGGAAGCTATGAAACTGGGCGGCATACGTAGGATCGGCTGTGGTGGGCCCCATAAAAGGATTATTTTTAAAGTTTCCAGATTGCCCCATTGAAGGCGGAAGAGGCTGCGCTGTATCTGGTGCTCCTCCCATTCCTCCCCCCATATTCATGTTGACTGGAGATGTCTTTGGACCAAACATTGGACCTGACCCTGTCATCATTTGATTGGGACCCCCAGGATTAGTTCCAGGACAAGTTGTCATGGGCCCCCCACTCATGTTAGGACCTGGACCTCCCATTGCATACATATCACCCCCCATTCCTCCCATCATGGTTCCTGGGCTAGGGCCACGCATCATTGGACCTCCGCCTCGAGGTCCCATCATCTGACCAGGTCCCATAGGTCCACCACTCATCATGCTTGGGTTCATTCCCATAGGTCCATTGGGGCCCATCATTGGCCCAGTTGGGCCTCCCATTGGTCCATTGGGACCCATCATAGGACCAGTATGTCCACTCATCCCACCTCCCATGTGGCCACCCATTGGACCATTAGGACCCATTCCCATGGGACCAGTTGGACCACCCATTGGGCCTCCAGGTCCAGACATTGGGAATGGTCCATTTGGTCCACTCATATTATTCATGTTATTATTCATATTAACCATAGGCCCATTAGGTCCAGACATTGTACACATAGGTCCACCTGGCCCTCCCATGGGTGCACCAGGGCCATTCATAGGTCCAGGCATATGGCCACAAGGTCCACTCATCGCCATTGTTGACATCGGCACATGTGGCCCACACATTGAGTTAGGAGTACTACTGTTAGGGAACATGGGAGAACCGGGCACTTTACTATCATTGGGATTATTAAATCGCGGTAAGAAGTCCAAGCTTGGAGGGCCTCTAGGTCCATTACCTGTGTTCTGCGGTCTTGCAGGCAGGTACTGAATGGTGTTTGGAGCACTTGGTTTCACTTGCACATTGGCACCTGGATAAGGCCCAGCCATCGTACAATTGGGGACGGGAGGTCTCACCATGTTGTTAGGGCCTCCCATGCGAGGATTTGGACCACTCATCATGCCCATGTTGGGAGAAGTACCTCTAGGGCCTCCACCCCCATTATTACCAGGGGAGCTCATAGCTCCATGCCCTTGCATCATGCCAGGACTAGATGACACAGGAGGCATACCAATCATGTTTCCCGAGGCATCCATCATGTTTGTGGCAGGTCCTCCATGCATTGCAGGTCCAGCATTAACATTTGGACCACATCCTCCACCAGTGGGAACACCAGCAGTCGGCATAGTTGGACCACCTCCCATGCAGCTCCCAGGAGGGACAGCAGGAGGGCCCCCAGGGACTGGCGGAGCTCCTGCACCCATCATAGGACCTGCTGCTGATGACAATGTGGGTGTGGCTGATGATGAAACTGGAGGAGATGAACCGGGTCCACCAGATGTTAGTTGCTGACTCATTTGTGCCATTGATGAAATAGGATCGAACACTTTTCCTGGACCAGGTACCGGTAACCCTGCTGGGGTGCTACTGTTAGGATCAAGAGGCATATTAGCTGCAGAGGCACTGTGGAAGTCTCCTCCCATTTCCATAGGGGTCATCTTACCAGGAGACATGGAGAACCCACTATTCATTTTACTCATCATCGGATTACTTCCACCTGCACCAGCATTACCTGGGCCACTCGTGGGACCTGGGAACCTGCCTCCCATGGCAGTAATGTCCCCTGGACCTGTAGGTGCTGCAACTGGCGTTGCTCCTCCACCAGACTGAAGAGGAGAAGCCCCAGGGAATCTTGATATGGCATCAGGTCCACTTGGCGTTGTTGGGCCACTGCACATACTGGGCGTTTTAGGGGATGGCACTGGAAACCTTGAGTCCATTGAGGGGGTTTTGGGCCCACTCTGGCTCCCAACTGAGCTATTATTATTACTAGTGTTGTTATTATTGCTATTTGTGTTGGTGGGGGTGGTGTTGGTGGAGGTGCTGGATTGAGCTTGCGGTGATGGGCCAGTGTAGCGTTGCTGCGGTCCTTTGTTCTCTGGCGTAGCCTGAGGCGTATGCGGTGCAGACGGAACGGCCATGCCAGGCGATGGCACTGGGAATCTATCTGGAGTATTAGGGCCAGTAAATCTTGCATTAGCCTCTGAAGATGGCGTGTGTGGTGTTGTAGGGCCTCCTAGAGGAGTGTCGGGACCTGACACACGATTTCCTTCAATATTTGCATCTCCCATACTGTAAATAAAATAAATAAACAATGTAAGTACTGTACATGCTATGAAAATTTACACAAGAGTTACATGGTCATGTGGGATATAAGAGGACTTGGGGGAGCGCTGGCTAAACATGATATTAAATAGTAAGAAGTTAAACAATATTACTTAATGGTCACTGGTAAACAGCAACAAATTCCTACAACTTTTTAAATAGCCAAAAAATATCCTTCTGTCACCTGAATAATTTCTACATATATTTTAAAAACTTATAGAACATTATATTATCAATGAAATACAAAAGCAAGCAGCTTTACAATATTTTTTTTTCAATTCAGATAACCAAAAATAATTTTTATTCGTTATATGCCACCACAGGTTGCAAAAAACTGATTCATGAATGACAATTTCTAATATTTTATACTTTGAAAGACCTGTTTGTAATGTCATAATTGATACAATCGTAACATATGGATAGCTGATGCTGCCTAGACACAGCACCGTCATTATAATATAAATTTTGTAAGCTTCCTACTTGGGTTTTTTACATGATTAACCTCAGTTCTTAACATACATAATCTATGACAGACTGGAACTGAGTAAGGAATTCTTTCTTGCCCTTAGTTAAGGCCACTTAGCTATCTTGAGAAGCAGCAGGCAATATATAAGAGAGATATATAATATAATGAATAAAGAAAATATACATTATGCAATATTAGGATTTTCTGAGAATGTAATTGCCTAAATTACATGTAAGATGTGATATTTGTTACTGTCAAGAGGTCAGGGGTTAACCTATGAAATATCTCACATTTATCCCTATTATCTATTTGGGTTACACAATAAAATAAAATTTTAATTTCCAGCTTTTAGATGTATTTTGTTTCTCTAAAATTGATTTCTTAACATAATTTGGTCTAAAATTTATTTTTCTATGTAACCTGCTTTGGTCTAAAATTTATTTCTCTATGTAACCTAGTTTGGTCTAAAAGTCCTTTCTTTATGACCCAACTTAGTCGAAAATTAGTTTCTTTAACCCAGTTTGGTCCAAAATTGATTTTATAACCCAATATAACCAATATGGTCTTAAATTAATTTCTTTGTAACCCAAATTGGTA
The DNA here is from genome assembly GCA_037179515.1 of Halocaridina rubra. Taxonomy (NCBI): domain Eukaryota; kingdom Metazoa; phylum Arthropoda; class Malacostraca; order Decapoda; family Atyidae; genus Halocaridina; species Halocaridina rubra. Next base: position 34,837 of record JAXCGZ010017658.1, on the reverse strand, counting down.
TAAAATTGATTTCTTTATAACCCACTTTGGTCTAAGCTTGATTTCTGTATAACCCAATTAGTTCTAAAATGTAATTCTTTATAACCTAGTTGGTTTAAAATCGATATCTTTATAATCCACTTTGCTGTTTTATATGTAAACTCATTTACCGTGATTACAATGCCCTAATGTTACCCGAGAAGCAACAGAAAAACAGTTCTTTTAATTCTATTGACGGCTATTTTCTTATCATAAAAGTAATTACGAGACAATGTGATGACAGGCTAAAAAGAAAGAAAAACAAATTTGCTTATCGGTATATAAAAAAGATACAGTAGTGGTCAGAATTTATAAGACCTATCCCGGCTCGACTTTCATGAGAGCAGTATGATGCGTTTTTTTCATTACTTAAGCCCAAGTATGTGAATAAAGAGTTCTCATTGACCTCACCTATTGAATGAATAAGCTGTTCCTCAATGACCTAAAATTTAATAAATAGGCCTTTTTTCACTGACCTCACTGTCAATAAATAAACTGTTTTCCGTTGACCTCACAATTGAATAAATAAGCTGTTCCCCAATGACTTATATATATAATAAATAAGATATTCTTCACTGGCCTCACATTTAATGAATAAACTGCTCCCCAGTGACCTCACATTTAATGAATAAGCTGTTCCCCACTGACCTCACACTCTGAATGAATAAGCTGTTCCCCACTGACCTCACATACTGAATGTAAAAGCTGTTCCCCCATACACCTCACACACTGAATGAATAAGCTGTTCCCCATTGACCTCACATATTGAACAAATAAGCTGTTCCCCACTGATCTCCCATATTAAAAGAATAAGCTATTCCCCACTGACCTCACATATTTATTGCTGAACTCACTTAGCCTACCGAATTAAATAATATAAAGGATGGCTTTTTTCCTCATCTTAACCCCCCAAATGGCTTGATGAAGACAAGCTGCAGGTCACTCTAAGGTGTCATACTTGTCAAGAGACACCCACGAGTTACTTACAGCTCAGCTTTATTACCTTGTTACCATTATCTAGATAAGCAAAATGCAGGTTTAAAAAACAATCCAGAAAGCATTCCTCATTCAGTAAACATCAAAATACAGGTAAAAAAAAATTCGAGATTTTGTTTGCATCTAAACATATCTTGAAGTGCAAGTATAATGTGTCATTAGCTAGGTAGAAATTTAATACAATGTACAGGTAGAAAATTAATATAACATACAGGTAAAAATATGGCAGAAGCAACAGTACTTACGGGGACATAATTTCTGAATCGCGAAGGCTTGTGTTGGGTTGTTTCTGTATAGTGAGTTCCTGTCCTTCAAATGTACTTAGATACTGTATTTGCTGTGGACTTGGAACAGGCATCAAGTTTGGCTCCTTACCACCTTGAGGTACACCACCTTGTGGTACCCCTTGCTGCTGATGCTGATGCTTCTGTTGGGCAAATGTTTGCAGCTGTCTTCCAAATGTCATATCACCTGTAATAAAGTATTATAATATATCTGTAATGACTGTTTGTTTGCAATTTTAAGTATCACTAATAATCCCCATTTGGATGGGAGCAGACACAGGTTGAAGCTGGGGAATTGAGGCCGGATGCCCTTCCTAACGCCCTGCCATGAGCTCAATCACAGCTATGTCACTTCCCAAGTCCAGTGCTCTTACTACAACACTACCATGGTCTAATATCGATGTATTTGAACTTGAAGAGAAGCAGGCGAAGCACAACAAGTGTAACCAACTTTTCAATAAAGGTCTAGGTAATGTCAAGTTCTGTGACTTCAACCCCAAGTGGTGTCTACAATAAGGATCAAAATCATTTCATAAAAGACAAAATGTAATTAGTTTAACATCACAATATCCGACTTCGCCAGTAATGTGACCAAAGCAGTATAAGAAAAGGGAAGTAACAGGGTTCCATCATACCCTGTGCATTCTCAAGCATTGTATTTGCAGTTTTGTGGCAAGGAAAAAAATTTTCAGTCTGGTTGCCAGTTCTTCAAGCCCTTATCCCTTTTAGTGAACTCTTACGAAATGCAATACATATGGTTGCAGAATTAGTTTTACACAACTATTAAATACATTTTCAAGCCGTAACTAGCTTCTAAATCATTGCAAGTGGGAATAACTAGCTTCTAAATACTCCCAAGTGGGAATCACTAGCTTCTAAACTATTCTAAGTGGGTGTAGCTAGCTTCTAAACTATTCCAAGTGGGTGTAACTAGCTTTTAAACTATTGCAATAGGGAACAAATAGCTTCTAAACAATTCCAATTGAAAATAACCATTTCAAAATATATATTACATCACAGACAACACCGTAAAAATGAGACCAAAGGACAGTTACAAAAAAAGGGGAAAACAATAAAAGTATTGTATAAAGAAAAATAATGAAATTAAGCAATGACTGCAATCCCCCATGCAAAAAGGGTGGCCTAGTCAAAGCACACAATCACCAGAAGCTAAAATACCTCGATCACTCCTCTTAGCTCCTTGCTAGTTAATATAAGGTTGATTAACAAAGTTATTTAGATCACTTATACTAAGCACTTAAGTAATCAGTAACGTAACAACATACTGATCAGTAGCTAATCAATAAACTAATCAGTAAAATAACAACATACTAATCACTAGCTAATCACTTAACTAATTGCCCAGGCTTGATGAGGGCAGTTTTATTTTATTAGTTTTTTGGCCTGTCCTGGTGTCACACTCATAAGAGAAAGAGAATAGTAACATAACAAAATACTGATCAGTAACTAAGCACGTAACTGTCGATAACGTATCACATACTAATCAGTAAGTAATCACTTAACTAATCTGTAATATAACAACATACTAATCAGTAATGTAACAACATACTGATCAGTAACTAATCAATAACGAAACAACATACTAATCAGTAACTAACCACTTAACTAATTAGTAACATAACAACATACTAAAAGTAACTAAGCAGTAATGTAACAACATACTACAAAATTATTGCAGAGAGTTTTGGGAAGAAGAGGCAGTACATGCGAAGAGATGTAATTGCGCATTGCATATTACCAACTAATCTAAAAAAGGAATTTACTATTAATGAGCTTTCAGAAATATACTAAGGAGTAGATGCAGATAGGAGGCTGCTGTAGATCGGTGGTAAGGAATGCCAGTTAGGAAGCAACTGCTGTGGATAAAATTACACTGAGGGGCATTTGGAAGGGTATCCAGCCTTAATCCCCTAGCTCTAATATTTCTGTATCCTCCCTCATTTAAATAGTAACTAATTGTATCACAAAACGGTTCATGTAAACTGTGGAAATCACAATGAAAAAAGTTTATTCACCAAATTCATGTAAAAAAAAAAAAAAAATAGCCTGCTAAATTTAGCATGGTGGCCACAACTACAACAAAAGGAATAGAGTTGAATGTCTTCATTGCAGCTGAATGTCCTCACCTGGCCAAAGTTTATTCTTTTCCTTGCTCATTTATTCTTATTAATTTATTACTTCATTATTAATCAGTTAGTTTGTGGCAAGATGTTAAAATTAGGAAGAGAATGAGTGCCATTACTGCAATCCCTATTCAAATGAAGGTGGAGACAGAAAGAGTTGGGGAATCAAGACTACATGTCCTTCCTAACACCCTACGGTGGTCTTAATCAAATGAAGGTGGACACAGATAGAGTTGGGGAATCAAGACTACATGTCCTTCCTAACACCCTACGGTGGTCTTAAAACATGGGTCTGTGCATTTCTAGCTTCAATCTAAAGTGTAAATAAAATACAGAGAAATGCAGTAAAATACTACACAACACAATTACAGGAAAGATTCCTGATATGAAAATACAGAGATGCTACTAAGGTTTCTTTAAAAGTGAATGTATGTACGTACATTTAAACATTATCTGTACTTTTAATAAGCAGAATTATAAGATTTTTACTATCTTCAAGACTCCAAAAGATACAATATCCTTTCTCAGACAGCCAGTGTAGATTTTTTTACTCAAGGAACTGGGCTACATTTACAGGAAAACAATGTAGATTTTTCCTCCAACAGATTATATGCTAAATCAGTCATTCCCAACTGGGGTGCCAAGGCACCCTGAGGAGCTGCGAGATGGGCCAGGGGTGCCACAGAACTTGGAATCAATAAAGTACTTGGGACTTAAAACGTTGCTCTAAGGACGTTTAGTACTATCAAGGGTACCCTAAGATTCCAGCTGCCTTAACAAGGGTGTCTCGAGTCCGAAATGGTTGGGAATCCCTAGGATATATTCACAGGTGCATAACAGAAATTTTTTTTAAGAAAAGTCACGGGTTACAATAAAAGGCTTAAAATGTTGATATTTGAAAATGTCTGCAAGGTGAATTGAAGCTGCGAATATGTAGGAGGCTGCCATGCAGTGCCTAGGGTCTTATGCTCTGGACGAAAGTTTTGGCAGCTATTACTAAACCTATCTCAACCACATCCTAGAGTTAAAGATTTTGCACTCAATATAAACTTTTCCCCAAATCTGGAGGTCAGTGGAATTCCACATACTACTGGGAAAGAACGTTGGCAGGGAAATTATGCTTTTTGTGGAAAAAAATAGGATTGGTTTGGTAACAATGATCCTATAGTTATATTTTATATTACTGTGTAAGTAAAATAAAAAAGCTAATGAATCCATCCGAAGCATGTTCCAGAGTAAAGCAAATGCCTAATGGCAGAAATCCTTGCCTTCTTTCCCTATGGATGACCCAAGCAGGGTAGTGGGGGAAAGTGTGGCAGCCCTTTATCTCCAAGGGGCTAAGAGGAGTGAATGAGTATATTAACTTTGGGTGAAGGTGTGCTTTGACTTGGCCAACCCCATTACAAGGTGTACTGTGGTCACTGTATAAGTATGAATGTGAAATGAACCATGAGGTCCATAAATGAATTACTGAAATACGAGAGAAACATAGTATCCCAATAAATGTCAGCTACATATAGCAAGACTGACAAAAATATTGTTTTTCTTTCCCCTTACTATGATCAGCTCTACATTATTGAGATAGAAAAATGTCAAAGATCTTTATTTTTTAAATGCATTTTATTTATATTTTGAGCCTTAGCCAAACTGTGTCAGGGCTTTTTCAGCACTGGATTATGAGACGAGGAAAATTAATGGGAGGTATCCATGATCTTAGTACTGTTGTTGTTGACCATTTTATGAATTACTATTTACCATCAATCAAATGGGGGTGAACAAGGACAGGTTGGAGCTGGGGAATTAAGTGTGGATGCCTTTCCTAATACTCCACAGTTGATACAAACTCATGTAATGTCACTTCCCAAGTTGAGTGCTCTAAGAGCCGCCCTACTACAGTCCAACCCATGATCTTAAGTATTGTATCACACACCATTCATTTGTCTCATATCCTTACTCTCTCTGAATTAAAGAAACCCAAGATGACCCCCAGAGAAAAATCATCCACCATCCGTGCTGTATTCTGCAGTAAGAGAGAGTGAGGTGGCCACAACAAAAGGAAAAAGCAAGCTAATATTTTCTTTATTTTTTAACTTTCTCTATGAAGGTGGTCGCCATGGCCTGGTGGTAGAGCTCACGGCTCTGTTTCATCTGGTTGTCAGTTAGAGACCAGCCATGGTCTGAGGTTAGAAAGAGCTTTTACTTAGGGTGACAGCCACACTCTGCCATAACCAAAGTCCTTTGTAAGGAGGCACTGTCCCAGGCCTTACTAGAAAAGGAAGTCCATGATGTATAATGGGATCCTTTGTCACTATGAGTCCCCTTTATTGGGGTAGACACAGATTGTTGCTGGAGAATTAAGGCTGGATAGCCCTTCCTAATAACCCATGGTGGGCTTTATTGCAGTTCTAGCATCTCCTGAGGCGAGTATTCAGGCTAATATACATATCACTTACTGGCGTCTCACTACAAATAATCAGTTACTCACAGTTACACATATTTGTCATAAAAATGCAGAAATTAAGTTATGCAAATTTGCAGGCACTTACTGCATGAGTGGGGTCAAAAGATAGTAAAAATCGATAATCTACTTAGCTGATACGCATCATAGAGAAAAGTGAAGCAAATGAAAGGATCTATTCATCTAAAAAGCATTCCTCAACATATATAAAAGAAAGAATAGAAAATTAATATACCTGAGACAATATTGCATTTCCCACAATGATCTTTCATCTGATTCTGAGAGATCTGAAGACAATCTGTCTCTAGAAATCAAGATGGGACGAGTAATAAGTTCATGAGGAAAACATACAAAGGGAATAGAACGGAAAATGTGAATTTATTTAACCCTCTTCAAATGCGGGTGGTGACTTCAATATATTATCTAATGCAGTTAAAACTACAAAGTACTGTATGTGAAGATTATACATATAATGTTTACAGCATAAGGCTATAATTTCAGAATATATATAAAACAGTTTTTGTTGTTATTCCATACCATTTACATGACTAACACTTTACACAATATTCCATTGTAAGAGATTGGTTTTCAAAAGTTATCTAACAATTTTAAAACTAATATCAAATACGAATGAAGAAATTTCTCTACAGGGAAAGGTATGGTACTTCTGGAAACTCAGCCTAACCTAGAATAGACTATGTTACAATGAATCTACTAAAATAATCTGTCTATTACCAGTAAGAAATATGTTGGAATATGTTATAACAGTAACACTGTGATAGTATTCAAATGTGTCCCCAAGCCTAATCAAATAATTTTCTATTTAATCTCAGCATCAAGAATTAAAGAACGATCTGATATTTATGCATACTTCATTCAACACATAATTAAATCATTAGCTATTATGCCTTGCATGTAAATAGTGTGGGAAGCTCCCACAATAAAACATAAACTAAAACATCAGAGTAGTACAAAAAATAGAGAAAAAACTCACCTGACTGTGGTGTATGGGGTTGCTGGTCCTTTTGCATTAACGAAGGACTAGTGATGGGAGGCCCGCTGACTGGCGTGGATGGATTACTAGGATTAAGAGGTCTCGGAGAGTCAACTGGGCCACACATTCTCATGCCCGCCCCTCCGCCAGGTCCTCCCCCGGGCATTCGAGGGGAGGTCATAGCACACATGGACGGTGAACCAGGCGAAGACAGAGGACCGTTACCTACAGGACGAGGACCTTGGTAGGGAGGAGGAGGACCCTGCATTCGAGAACCTGGTGCCATGGGACGCATACCTCCAGGACCCATTCCTCCACCCATTGTCCCAGGCATCATTGGCCCTCCTACCATATGATTACCCATTCCCATAGGACCTCCAGGGCCCATAGGACCTCCAGGGCCCATAGGACCACCAGGCCCCATAGGACCATTAGGACCCATTGGACCACTAGGTCCCATGGGACCATTGGGACCCATGGGTCCACTTGGGCCCATAGGACCATTTGGGCCCATGGGACCATTTGGACCCATAGGACCATTTGGTCCCATAGGACCATTAGGCCCCATAGGCCCTCCTGGTCCCATGGGCCCATTTGGACCCATGGGACAACCAGGACCCATAGGACCATTAGGGCCCATGGGTCCTCCAGGTCCCATTGGACCATTTGGACCCATGGGACCATTAGGACCCATAGGACAACCAGGTCCCATCGGACCATTAGGACCCATGGGACCACCTGGACCCATTGGACCACCATGACCCATAGGCCCACATGGACCCATGGGGCCCATAGATGCCATTGAGCCATCGCAACTAGAAGAACCCTTCTTTCTTTTGCTCTCGAAGAATTCTGCTTGCAATCTCTGCCACTCGGCTTGTGCTGCTGCATTATGTCCTCCCATCATCATTGGTTGTGGGCCCCCAGGTCCCATTCTCATTCCAGGGCCCATAGGCCCACCCATCATAGTAGCTTGTGATGTCATCATTGGCCCCTGACCCATCATTGGACCACTTTGTGACATCATGGGACTGGGTCCTCCTTGTCCCATCATTCCAGGTGACATTCCCATTCCAGGTCCAGGTCCCATATTACTTCCTGTTCCTGGACCCATACCAGGTTGTGGACCCATTCCAGTGCCTGGACCCATACTTGTGTTAGGCATACCAGGACTAGGACCCATGCCAGGGCTTGGCCCCATGCCAGGAGAAGGTCCCATATTAGGACTAGGACCCATTCCAGGAGAAGGACCCATACCCGTAACCGGTGAGGGCCCCATACACGTGACAGGCGTACTCTGAGAGCAAGGGGGAACGCTCTGTGCTCCTTGCGAAACAGACGTAGGCTGACTCTGAGAACAAGGCAGCATATTCGTACTTGCGGCCGTAGAGCACACAGGCTGACTTCCTGAATGACTACCTTCACTCTGGCTTGGAGAATGTAATTCAGGTAAGAGCAATGCTTGCATCTGTCGTATTCTTGCCATCTGCTCCTCACGATGTTGACGCTGCTCTGGGGTCAAATGATCATCAGGAACTTTAACACCTGCTGGGGCACCTGTAGGAAATACACATCAATCAGTCCATACTGTAATTCATAAAGACAAATTGCTATAATAGAGTGTCTGATTATATGAGGCTAGATCCTTCCTAAATTAAAAATTAAATGATACTCTCTGATAAATATTTAGTAATACTCCTATGCTCACACTTGCTGTACACTGTGAATAAATAAACTTATGACATCTCAAATTATACCACAGCTAGTCCTCAAGTACTCTTCCCACACCTAAATTATTTCATATCAACTTGATTCACTTGTCAGCAAACTACATCACATTTAGCTTCAAAGCAATTAGTGGCGGTACACCCTATCTTTTTGGATATCCACGTAATAACTGGGCAAAATATTGCTTACTTTATATCTCTATCTATTTCTTAGCAGTTTATAACCTTCCCATTAAATCCTCCAATGCCAGTTTATATTTAAGTGTTTTATTCAACTAAGCATTTCTCTCCCAGTACCTCAACACTGTTCTCCTATTGTCACACAATTTCAATCACCAATAGCATGCAGCTTCATAAATTCTCGACAGACAATATCATCTCCAGATTATCTTCTTTTTCAATATGTAACTGATCCCTATCCCCATAGATAGTTACTAGGTACATGGGTTCTTGCAATTACAAATATTTAACAGTCACTTATAGCCCACAGGGTCTCTGCATTCCTTTCTCTTTAACTCTACCAAACTCATATCGTTTCTCACTCAACTTACAGTCAATATGTTCATACACTTAAGGCATATAAACGTAATTCTGACTTGACCTAAAGGTTTTTTCGCAGCTAGAAATCATATTTATGAATATGGAGGCTTCTCTAAACTCCCTTTTTCCCAGTCCCCTCTTAGGTTACCCACAGTGACAAAAGTACACACATGAACAGCTTTCTTAAAACTTCAGACTAATGTCTCTTTTCAAATCCATCAAGGAAGTAACTTTGTAAAGCAGAAACAGGAACAAAGTAAAATTATTTTATATTCTTATCACTTGTACTTATGCATAACCCACTGCTAAGCACCAGGATTTCCTGATTTTATACAGCCCTTTAATAGCAACTGAACACATTTTATTAATATTAAAGCACAAATATGATGTAGTTTTACATTCCACTGACACGTCACGGCTCTTCCAATACAATCTCACTAATTCTGTTTTCACTAGTTTCTTTTTCTTCATAAACTTCAGGTTTTCACATAGACAAAGCAGTCTCTGTTCCACTCCTTCCACATCTCAGACATCTCACTTACTCTGTTATTTCTTGCATTGTGAAACCAACTACCATTCACTTACAGCACTGACTTTATTCCTTCCAAACAACTTTTACCTAAGGAAAAACAACCCCTACAATATTAGATTTACACCACTTTTGCACCAAATTATGAGCTACTTCAAGAGCGCAACTGGTATAAACTAAATGATATGTAAATATTCTGTTTAGATTTATATATATACAGAGTCTCTCCATCAGCACTTCTCTTATTGGCAGCCTAGGAACGATTCCCTTTCCTAACACTATTTTACTGGTACATGCGGAAAAAAAAATGATGACAAACAGCCTAGCGGATTATTATCCATAGAGAAAACTAAGGAATAACAAATATAGGGAATATACAAACTCAACAACAACGTGTATGTAAAAAAATTAAGTGAGCTTCCAAGGACCATTGGGACCCAAAGGACCACCAGGCCCCATGGGTTCATTAGGACCCATTTCACCACCAGGTCCCATGAGACCATTATGACTCATAGGTCTACTTGGATGGATACTAATAATTTCTGTTAATCTATCAAATAAATTTCCATATAACCATATCAGCATTTTTATAAATAATGTTTTCTTTTTACCTGGCATCCTCTGTCCATGTCCATTGGGTCCCATCATGGGCCCCATCATATGTGGTCCTCCAGACATCTGGCCTGGACCTCCTGGACCCATCATAGCTGGACCTCTGGGTCCCATCATACCTCCTCCGCCATTTGGACCAGGACCCATCATTCCTGGACTAGTCATCCCTCCTCCAGGGCCCATCATATTAGATCCATCACCTCCCTGTATGAAGCATTATGCAAATATAATTTTAGATGACTAAATAATGAACAAGTAAATTGCCAAAAATACTCATGAAATATTAAATTATTTCTAATTATTAGATATTTATATGGAAAGTAATTATATAAAAAAATATTAATAAATATACCTGACAGCCAGGTCCACTGACCATAGGTCCCATATCACCCATTTGACCCATAGGTCCACCTGGCCCCATGGGTCCTCCAGGACCCATTGGTCCACCATGACCCATAGGTCCATTAGGCATTATGGGTCCATTAGGACCCATTGGGCCTTTCATTGCACCTTTGCTTCCCTTCATGGCGAATGTATTCAACCATTGCGCTTGATTCTGTCTAACAAACTGTGTGGTTTTTAGAGGATGTTTCTGTAAATAAAAATAAAATTTCATTTCATTTTTTTATAAATAATTGTCAAAGTAATACCACTGCCTTGAGGTATTACAATCTTAAATCAGTACAGTATTAGTATTGTGCTAATACAACAAAATAGTGAAAAATAAAATACCTCTTGAATATCAAATTGAAAAGATATAATAATGACAGTAAATTTGGTGTAAATTTCAGACCTAAGGTAACTTAAGTCAGGGCTGAGCCCAATACTGTAAGGCAGAGATCAGTTTGCTAAGCTAATGAAGAGAAAATGATTAACTGGAGGGACAGCTTGCTTGGTTATGTAGGAATGGCAACTATAATTAAAGGCATCCTTATGGGATGTTCCCCAAATATGGGTTGGTAACACATGCGACTCTGATTCACAGCCCACCACAGTCTGAGGTTACAAAGGGCATTCACTCAGAGTACCAGTCGCAATGCCAAAATTAAGGGCATTCACTCAGGGTAACAGTCGCAATGCCAAAATTAAGGGCATTCACTCACGGTAACAGTTACAATGCCAAAATTAAAGTCCTTCAAAAGAAGGTACAGACCAAACTCTTACTAGAAAAGGGAGTCCATGACAGAAAGCCAGACTATCTTATGGGGTGTTCCTCATAGAGAAAGGGGCATCAGACCAAAACACAGACAGACAGAAAGATCAGTCCTACCATTTCTCTTCCTGCTTATGCATAATCATTACCTGATTCTTAATAAAATAAGAAGTGAACAATCCAAAGTAAAACATACACAGAACTTACTAGGGAATAATGAATACATGGGTCAAGTTAACAATAAATATATACAGGGGGTCCCCGCAGAACGTCATTTCGTATAACGTCCTTTCGATTTTACGTTGGAGGCCAATAAATAATTAATAAATTAATTTTTTGGCCTACCTGGCTGGTGCGGTAAACTCAAACTGCACGAGCTGAACAGTTTGTGAGCATGGTGGATGAATACATAACTAGCCCCACAGCTGTATTTCTATATATAAATTTAATGACTTTATATATTTTTATGTTTAGGTATTTGGTTATATTGAAGGATTATATTGAATTTAAAAAAAAAATACCAAACACATAGTTGTAAATACGATTTTATGGGAAAAATTTTGTTGAGCGTCATGTAAGAATACATCATGCGGCATTAGAAAAAGAACCACTGCTTCTTCTTCTTCTAATGAGATAGGATTAGAATCAAGCTAATGGCTTTATTTATTTATTTCTTTATTTATTTAATTGCTTATACTGAAGGATTATATTGAATTAAAAAATAAAATACCAAACACAACCGTGAATATGATTTTATTAAAAAAGTTTGTTGTGCATAGCGTAAGATTACGGCATCACGTGGCATTAGAAGAAGAACCACTGCTCAATTTACTCTTGTCAGCCGTACTGTGCCTCGTGTTAGTCAGTTCTCTCATTCATTTTGCTTGTGTTTGCTTGCTACTGACATGTCTCCCAAGCATAGTGGTGATAGTTCTCATGGCAGTGCTACGATGAAAAGAAAAGCATCACCATGGAAATTAAAGTTGAAATAGTAAAACGCTCAAAAATGGGAGTGAAAGTGAAGAGTTTGTGGCCAGTAGGGGTTGGTTTAATCGATTTAAGAGTCGTGCTAATTTGCATAACCTGAGGGTGCAAGGCAAACCTGCTAGCTAGTGGTGATGAGAAAGTAGCAAAAGAGTTTCCCAGCATGTTAGCAGAAATAATTAATGAGGGAGGGGTATTATCCCTTGCAATGCCCCTTTCAGTGTGCAAGCCGACCACACGAGTAAAGGTAAGCAATATTGTGCTGCACAGTTTGGCCATGTCTTAGTCACCGTGGCTCAAGCGGTAGCGTCCGTGACTTTGAGGTGTCAGGTCGAGGGTTCGCGCCCCGTCACGGTCTGAGATTCGCAAGGGCATGCACTCAGGTAACGATTACATCTGTCAAAACAAGTCCTTCGCAAGAAGACAACCATCCTAGGCCTTAGTAGAAAAGGGAATCCGTGACGTAAAGCCGGAACAGTTTGACCATGTCTCAAATGGAACAATAAGAGGAGGTATCTAGAAATATTTCTTTCAACTTCAAAGTCTAATTCACAGTAAAATTAAGAGGACAGTGTACCACTCACCTTTAACACTATATTTACGAAACTTCTAAGCAATATACACTTTGGAAAATACCCCTAAACTTTGGTCATCATCAAATCTTTCAACTTCTCCAGTCAGGGGTTGCCACAGCTGATGAAACGTCTTCATATCACCGACCCCTGCGTCCTCCTCTGTCACACCACACACCCGCATGTCCTCCCTCACCACATCCACGAATCTCCTCTTTGGCCTACCTCTCCTTCTTCTGCCTGGAGTCTCCATCCTCAGCAGCCTTCTCCCAACATATTCCTCATTCCTCCTCAGCACATGCTCAAACCATCTCAGTCTCGCCTTGCATACCATGTCCCAAAATCTTCCTATCTGTGCAGTCCCTCTAATATGCTCATTTTTTTTCCTGTTCATCCTTGTCCCGCCCGAAACTTTGGTAACAAAGATGATTTATACCACCTACCTCTAACAACTTTTTTGTGGCTGGCTGTGCGCAGTGAAAGCCAATGATGGTGTTGAACGTTCCTTGTATGATAGCCTCGGCTGCCTTATTCGCTAGGTGTGTCGTAAAGACAAAAATCTGACTTTGTTGTTGCATATACTGGGCATCGCTCGTCGCTACTCCAGCGCCTGCTCCTCCTTTCATGCCCATAGGACCCATTCCAGGTCCATATGCACCTCCATCACCTTCTGTAAAAGAAAAAAAAAATTAAGTTTCAAGTACTGTATATCCAAGTCTGGGTAAACCATTTATCACTTTGTATAAATACATTTATTAAAATTACCATCCAAAATTTTTCATTCACACGAATACATTCTTGCCGAATTTATTCTACCTCATTGTAGAAATAAATACAGCACAGTGTTAAATACAAACATAGTATCAAAAGTAGTGTAAAATATAACTGCTCATATTGTGATCAAGTAGCTATCAATTCAACACAAAACATAATTTACTCCGGAATAAAAGTAAAATAGACATTAAACATTTTAAGATATATATTACTCCGTGAGAGGCATGCTAGAAAACAGACAAGTATACAGTAAAAGCAACAGACTGCAAGCAAAAGGGAACCAAAGCAAAATTAAATAGCAACATGCATTAGAATATTCATTTAAAAAGAAGTAATTTATCATAACTGAGTTAAGAAGATACTACTTCATTGTATATGAGAGTAAAATCACCAAAGTACAATACAGTATACTCTGTGTCCACCCCCATTCGAAGCAGTCCACTCATTATACACAATGCCAGGAGTATATGCACAGTTTCTAGTACCCACCAACAACTACAGTCCTATTCCAAATACTGTGATATATAAGAGACCATGAAAATATAATTAACCTTATGGTATATTAATCTATTCCCCCCTGTGCTGGGGGCAAGAGTACCTTCTCTGTGTTACCCCTGCTTGTGGTAAAATTCAACTAAATAAGGCATAGCGAGGGGACTGCAAACCCCCTCCTTTATACTTTCCTCCCACAAAGACTTACGTCTTTTTGCTTTGACTCAGCCACTTGTAAGGGGGAATTATGACTCCTGTATATAGAGGAGATATTAACCTCTAAATCTATTAAACTGAGATAAATGAAAAGAAGAAAAAAATAGGCAAAAAAACTTCACTGAGAATTTATGTACATTTGTATCACACCAAGAAATGCGTTCATCAAATTAGTTGATTATGAGAGTGACTAGAGTAAAGTCTGTATTAAAACTGGGTGTAATTAATCCAAACAAAAGTTTATTCCCTAAATGCCATATTTACAATTGTATCTCTGATGTGCGATCACAAAAAGAGCAGATGTGTGTGACCACCAGATCTGTCTACTTTCATACTGGTTACAAGAATGTCTAATATAACTACTGAATGTATTAATATGTTTTCACAAAAAATATACATACTTTTAAGCTATATATATATATATATATATATATATATATATATATATATATATATATATATATATATATATATATATATATATATATATATATATATATATATATATAATATATATATATATATATATATATATATTAAAACTACACAAAAAACAGGCTCAATAATTTACCATTCAAAAAATCATGAGTTCATAGCTTTATAATACGGCAGGTGTTCTTAACAGAAAACCTTGAGATAATCATGAAATCAAATCAAACTCTACATACATACAAACGCTGTTATACCACTTGGATGGGGGTGGTAAGTCAAATAACACCCTCAATCACTACAATTTCAGTCACCCTTCCTTTTCAACTTGCTTCATTTAATACTAACACATCTATCTTTCTTCTCCCATATATTCTACCATCTCCTCCATTTTACTCTCACTCAATTCAATGAGACGGATGAATAGATCTGCAAAGAATTGAACAAGGAGTTTCAGTCAGTATTTACAGTAGAAAATACCCCACCCCCTCAAATTGCAGAGATAGAAGCTCAAGGGCCGGTATTAGAGAACATCAACCTTACAGCCACAGAGGTATGCAAAGCGCTAATGGAGTTAGATGTTCATAAAGCTACAGGTCCTGATGACATATCCCCTCATGTACTTGAAAAATACGCAAACTCAATATCAGTGGCACTAAGTATCATATTTAAAAAGTCACTGTAGTCAGGGGAGATTCCAAGATGCTGGAAACAAGCAAACGTGATACCTATCTTCAAAAAGGGAAGGAGGGATACGGCTCTGAACTATAGACCAGTTTCCTTGACCAGTATAGTTTGCAAAGTTATGGAGAAACTACTAAGGAAACATATCTCTCTTCACTTGGAATCCTTCAACTTTTTGTCAGTGAGGCAACATGGCTTCAGAGAAAGTAGATCAACAGTAACAAACTTATTAGAATTTTATGAGGTAAGCTGAATCTTACAGGAAAGAGAGGGCTGGGCAGATTGCATATTCCTAGACTTCCAGAAAGCGTTTGACACTGTTCCACATGGGAGACTTATTAGGAAGCTGCAAGCAATGGCTAGAATAAGTGGAAATGTCTTGGAATGGATAAAAACTTACTTAGAAGGAAGGGAACAGAGGGTTAGAGTAAGACACTCAGTGTCTGAATGGAGAAGAGTTAGTGGTGGAGTTCCACAGGGTTCAGGTTTAGGGCCACTTTTGTTCCTTGTATATGTAAATGACCTACCAGAGTGTGTTGTTCCGGTTCCGGTTTTACGTCACGGACTCCCTTATCAACCAAGGGCTAGGACGGTTGCCTTCTTGCGAAGGACTTGTTTTGGCAGATGTAATCCTTACGCTGAGTGCATGCCTTTGCTAACCTCAGACCGTGGCGGGGCGCGAACCCTCGACCTGACGCCTCAGAGTCGGAGACGCTACCGACTGAGCCACGGCGACTACAAATGACCTACCAGAGTCTGTAAGTTAATTCATATGTTTACAGATGATGCAAAGATTGTGAAGAATGTAGGAAACAAGAACAATGGTAGAGAACTTCAGGAAGATCTAAATAGTCTGCATGAGTGGTCAGAAAAGTGGCTAATGAAATTCAATACTTCAAAATGTAAGGTAATGAGAATGGGTACAAGTGCAAGAAGGCCCAAGCTTGACTACTCGGTGGCTGGAGTACAACTTCAAGAGACAAAAAATGAGAGAGATCTAGGAGTAAACATACTGGCAGATTTGTCTCCAGAAATACATATAAATGGCATAGTAAGGGCAGCATATGCATTCTTATCAAATGTAAGGGTAGCCTTCAGGCACATGGACAAGGAAATATTCAGAAATATTTATGTAACCTACGTGATGCCAAAACTCGAATATGCAGCCCCCTTTTGGAATCCGCACTTGAAAAAGCACATAGATAAGCTTGAGAAAGTTCAAAGACATGCCACGAAACTGGTGCCAGAAATATGTAATCTCAGTTATGATGAAAGGCTGAGGGAATTAGACTTACCATCACTCGAAGCTAGAAGATTGAGGGGGGATATGGTGACAGTCTTTAAATTCCTTCATGGTTATGATAGAGTGGATAGGGATCGATATTTTGATATGGCAGGCTCTAGAACTAGAGGTCATAGTTTGAAGCTTCGTAAGAAAACTTCTTTGCAGGATGTAAGGAAATACTTTTTCAGTGTAAGAGTAGTTGATAATTGGAATTCGCTAAGTGAGGAGGTAGTTGATGCTAACTCAATTCATAGTTTTAAGGACATGTATAATAAGCATCACTAAGGACAAAATGGAACCGATCAGGAGACGGGAAGATACGAGCTTTGGGCTCTTTCCCGTAAACACAATTAGGTAATCACAACCACGCACATTCAAAGACTCAATTAATAGGTTCTGGGTGAAGTTTTCATCCTAGAACCATCTCATATGATATCACTCATTGAGGAAGGAAAATGCAAAGGGGAGGGCTTCCCAGTCCCCTTGCTCAACCCCATTTAATTAACTTTCGTGTCCCTTGCCTCAAGTAGAAAGAAAGAACGATGAGAGAGGAACACAGTAAGCTATGATAGACACAGGACACTCAACTCGTCACTTGGACAAAACCCACCCATTTTGCAGTATGCATAAAAATTCCTGTATCTAAATTTGGTGATTATATGCTTCGACCCAGCCACCCATCTTACAAAGGGGACTTCTTCCATTATATATTTTGTTTGTTATAAATATCTTCCTTCTATGGAAAGAATATAAATATGGCTATATTTCAGGTAATCCAAGTGTAGAGAGACCATGAAATGCCAAGAATATGGGAAGAGCTGCCTCTAATTTTCTTTTTAAATCATAATTAAATAGGCGTCATTTCTAGAACATCACATAACTTACTAGTTAATCTTGAACAGTAATTCTGAATGTAGGAAATCAACTTAACATGGAAAATGATGAAGGTCGATAAAAATACAAGCACGTATTGAACACAAATTCTGGAGAAGTAACGAAATCTGAAATTTTCAAACAAGTCTGTGTCACAGTTAGTTCCCATGTGAATGGGGGTGGACAGGGACATGTTGGCACTGGAGCTTTAAGGCTGGATGCTCTTCCCATTGCCACATGGTGAGATAAAATTTGCGGCAATTGCTTTTTTATGCACGCTCTACCACTGAGCTACCGCAGTCACCTTCATCAAGAGGGCTACACAATTGTAAATTCCTTTTGAAGACGACTTTAGTCTTTGAAAGGAGAAAGTTGAATTGCATTACCATGTTTTACAAACATAAATATATTCTTTTTAAAGTTTTTGTAATTAAGAATAAGTTTAAGATATGACAGAAGAGGGTATTAATTATATTTTCTCATTTTGTAAGGATATTACTTCTATTTACTTATTAAACAGGTCAAAAGTGTAAGAACCACATTATATTGAGTAACGTGTAAGTATTTTTCATACGGTTCAACTTTTATTGCTACTCAGACTCACTCTCCGCTAATATAGTTGCTTGATCGATTTTTTAAGAAATATATTCTGAGGCTCCCTAATTTACAATGGGATCAAAGAGTATCAATTATAATGGAAGGCCCAAGCTAGGTAATCCCTCATCCAATATGTCTCTCTCTCAACCAAAATTATCATCCCTGAAAGAAAGACAATATCTAATCACTCGTTAATTCTTTCCTATTTCCTTATCTCTATTCTTATCAAAATG
The DNA here is from genome assembly GCA_037179515.1 of Halocaridina rubra. Lineage (NCBI taxonomy): Eukaryota > Metazoa > Arthropoda > Malacostraca > Decapoda > Atyidae > Halocaridina > Halocaridina rubra. The sequence continues at coordinate 16,243 of JAXCGZ010017658.1, read as the reverse complement.
TACACATTTTTATCTAATCTAAAATATTAAAAATACTTTCTAAATATATCCTACGTCTCAATGCTAACACCCTCACAATAGGCGAGTCGTTCCACGATGTGATTTGATAACCATAGCCTACCTATAATAGTAAAGAAGTGGCACTTGACATTTTTTGGGGGGCCATCGTATCTATTAATCACAATTCAAATGGGGGTGGATATACAAGTTGGAGCTGGGGAATTAAGGATGGATGCCCTGCCTAACACTCAGCGGTGGGTTTGCACGCGGGTTTAACACTATTTGAGTCTAGTTCTCTAACCACTGTGTTACCGTGGTCCTAAGAGACTGCATGACACAATGTTTTGCATGTACCACTTTAACATGTATCAAAATAAAAATACTTTACTGCTTTGAGATCATAAAAATCGTGGTTAACATAAACATTCGACTCTGATGTATGCAATTTAAAAAGAGAGACAGTCTTAAAAATATGAATGAAATACATCTGCAGTATTAACAAAACTAATGATACTAATACATGAACAAAAATCTAATTAAAAAGAACACTGTAAACGTCTAAACTTCAGACTAAGAATTTAATCTGAAATTATGAATCCCTAAATTAACCACAGTATGCTTTATAAGTACACTATTAGGTGAGCGAAGTAGTGATGGATAAGTATCTCTGTGACCTCTGGCTAAAGGAGATATTAATCACTAAGTAAAAAATATACTGTACTACTATTTTCACATGCTTTTGTAAATCAAATATCCTGACGGATTCTTGACATTATTTTGTAAAGATTTTTTATCAAGGAGCCTTAATAAAAATGTGGAATTCCATATCAAAACTTAGCACGAGGGTCTGCCCCTCTCTTTTTTCTCTCTTACTTTATTTAATTTTCGTGCTTTTCCCTCCAATTCCCTTATATCCTTAATCCCCTCCCTTTTTTTCCCCTCCTATCCTATCCCATAAAAAAAAAAAAAAATTATGCCTATGAGAACAGGCATACAGTTTATATGCCTATTCTCATGAGCATAAATTATGAAAAATACACTGTGTAAAAATGTTTGTTTGTCATTTTATGTCACTATTAATCCACAATCGAATGGAGTGGACACAGATTGGCTAAAGCTGGGGAATTAAGGCTGAATGCCATTCCTAAATCCTTGCAGGAGCGGGAGCAAATTCAGTCTGTCACGTTTTCCGTCAGCATGATATTCGTGAGGGCCACATTTATTTAAGAACTAATATGTTTTATTATAATGGGATATAGTACTGTACTTTCATAATAGGTAATTTGTCAAACATGATGTGGTGCAGAAAACTATATAAGCTAAGAGTGATAAACAAAGGCCGTCCTTGTGATTTTCACAATAAGAAGGTCCTACAAGGAGCTTGGAGGAATGATCGAGGTATAACAGGTTCAGGTAAATGTGTGCTTTGACTTGGCCATCCCTCTTACGTTGGTGGGAGCAACCTTGTGTATATATGTATATACAATGTATAATCATAGTGCGCTCGTTTGCACATTTTTTATTTAACTAAATAAAACAAAAAAAAGGGAGCTTTAATACTTTTACAATCTCAGTGTGAAGGTGAGTTTTCTCAACTATATATTACAATCTGTTCAATAATTAACAAAGCTACTAAGATAGTTATCCTCTAAATGATATTCAAATAGCATTAGTACATTCTAGAGAGAAAAGGTTAAGAATTTTTAATTAATTAAATATACAACACAACCACAAAAAAAATTACTTTTAAGGGACCTGGGGGCAAAATGTATGTATGAAAATGGCAATTATTACTGTAAAAAAAAAAAATAAATAAATAAAAAAAAAATTAATATATATATATATATATATATATATATATATATATATATATATATATATATATATATATATATATATATATATATATATATATATATATATATATATATATATATATATATATATATATATATATATATATATATATATATAAAACCACATTAATTATATAACTCCTTGTCTTCATTCTTTGTTTTCATCATTACAAAAACAGATTAAATGGCAAACATTCAATGAGCACAAAATCAAACAGTAAGCTGGGTTTCCAACTTTACTCAAGTGATGATTTGGTATGTACCCTAAAAGCTACCATGGACAGTTAAGATCTTGAAAAGCAACCATACCTGTACAATGCAGCCACTGTAGCGTTAACCCGCCCAAATCTGGAATGCCCATGCAGATGCTTCCAACCTCTAACCCTTCATCACTACCCATGACCTTACAACCTTTTAAAACTGCCCTTTTTCACCATTCCAGTAAAATAAAATAATAGTATCCCACCCCTCCAACATGATTTTAATAATACTGTTCAGTACTAAACAACGAGAGGAGCCATTATTCCTTAATAAAAGATTGTTCCGACAGTGCTTTAATAGGTTTGTTCAGTACTAAACAACTAGTGGAGCCATTGTTCTTTAATTAAGATTGCTCCACCAGTGTTTTAATAGTATTGTTCAGTACTAAACGACTGAAGGAGCCATCGTTCCTTAACAAAAGATTGCTCTCACAGTATTTTTATAGTACTGTTCAGTGCTAAACGACTAGAGGAGCCATCGTTTCTTAATAAAGATTGCTTCATCAGTTTTCTAATAGTATTGTTCTGTATTAAACGATAAGAGGATCCACTGTTCCTTAATGAAAGATTTTGATCCGACACTCTTTCATAGTGTTATTCAGTACAAAACAACTGGAGTCACCACCATTCCTTAACAGAGATTGCTGGGATACTGATTTAATAGCACTGTTCAGTACCAACAACTGGAGGGTCAATTTTTCCTTAAAGCTTGGTCTAACACTATTTTACTAGTGTTGTTCAGTACCAAACGACTCGGAGCCATCACTCCTTGATAAAGATTATGCCCTTGTAATGGAAGAAGAGTTTGCAATGGTTGATAAAAGCACCATAATGGATGAAAATATTTTTAAATTATAATAACTAACCATTTATGAACACAAGAATGCATCTTCATATCTGAAAGGAAAAAATTACGACCTAACCTTCTTACTGACTGAGGCAAATTACATATTTAGCATATCCCCCCAAAAAGCTAGTTTAAGATCAGAGTTGCAATAGAAATGCTTATCATTCCTTAAACAACTATAAGACACTGTCATGAACAAATCAGAATTAGAAAGTGAGGGCGGTATGTCATTCTTACCTATAAAATCACCATTTTATATGTCACAATTAGCCCCATGAATGAGATGGAAACAGACAGGATGGATCTGAAAGATTAAGACTAGATGCCCTTCCTATCGTCCCAAGGTGGGCTAGTCGCTTCCCAACTCACGCATTAAACCACTTAGCCACCACAGCATCATGTGTAAAAGATTTACCTATGAAATATCACAAGCAATATAGAAAGTGCAAATCTCATATAAATTCCCCTTCTTTACTTCATCTAAAGTTTGGTTTCCTCCTAACTCATTTCTCTTTCACATGAGATATTTGAAGAAGAGTGAAAATTTCACATATAATCAATTAATGAATAGAAAATATCTAAACCAAAGTGAAGATCTTACATTAACTTTTAACTACATCTATCTGAGTATTTTATCTTCTTGATAAAGTATTTTTTTCTTCACACTGGATATCTGAAGCAAGGTGAAGACCTCACGTGAACCACACACTGTATCTGAGTATCTTATCTTCTTCCTAACCTACTCCTTTCTACACGTCAGATATCTGAGGCAAAGCGAAGATCTTGAGTGCACCCTCCCAACACTATTTGGAATTAATATCTTATTCCTGACATATTTCCTATGCCAAAAACTTGTCTGAAAATCTCAAATAACTCCTCCCCAGCATCATTTCTAAATGTGCAAAAAAATTAAACAACTTTTTCTACAATGATTTTGAGTTGGCAGATGATAAAAGTAAAATGACCAAAAGCTCACACATGCTTTAGCTCAGAAAAATTATTTTTCTAAACGTTTTTAAATATATGCCACTACTGATCCTCATTATGAAGGGTGGACAGACAAGTCTGAGCTGGGGAATAAGGGATGGATACCCTTCCTATTGCCCTGTGGTGGGTTCAGTCCTGGGTGTCTCACCTCCCGAGTTAAGTGCTATAACCACTGCGGTAACGCGGTCCTCTAAAAGTGAGAAATAAGTGAGAGTATTGTATGTTGCTTCTGAAGTTAAACAAAGGAATCATTTTTATAATCTAACAAACATGACCTATTTTAAAGTAATTACATATTTTTTAGTGTCAACATAATGGTACTATTTTTATCACTTTCTTCTGGTGGTTATGAAATATATGCAATGAAGAAATCATGATGCAAATTTCTGTTTTTTTATATCAGGTAATTCTGAAATAGGTATTTCTAAAAATTTACCTCTTGAAAGAAAAAAAAATAACATTTATTTTTCATATATACTGTAGGAGGTAACAAAAATGGATAAGGAACAGAGGGTTGGCAATCTATCTCTATTTGATTTTAAATTCTTATCAGACAATAGCTGATTAAAAAAAAAAGCAAGAGTGAGTTCTAGTCTTGCTACTAGTCATTTGTTGTAGCTATGACCACCCTACTCGCATCAGTGGGCATCACATTTGAAAAAAAAACATACGGTTATACCAACAGCAATTGTAAAAGTGGGCATTACTACAAATAGTCATTTTGTGTCAAATTTGTCCCTATTTGAATTAGGGTGGACACAGACACGTTGGAGCAGTGAGATTAAGGCTGGATGTCCCTCCTAATGCCCCATGTTGGAATTGACCTATTTAAGTCACCTCCTGACTCACACACTTTACCACTGAGCTACCAAGGCCCCCTGGAGAGGGCGTGCTAATGATACATTAAAACTGTATCTAAACTTAGAAATACCTCCACTATCTTATCTTTCAAGTACTTATGAAGTCAACTCTTACACACACTCATAAGCTCATAATGTACAATAACTAAAGACATTTTTTTGTTCAATACTTTATGTGAATTCAAAACCAGCAAAACTTGGCTATAAAAGAGATGCGTTAATGAGAACCCAAATTGTCCAACCTTTTTTTTCTATCTTTTTTTGGCAATCAGTACTACAACACTGAATGGTGAAAAATGAGGTAATACGACAAGATTTTTTAGGACATGATGGAAATTTCACTTTATGGAGATAATTAAAAGATTTTGATTAGAGGGCAAAATTACATATATACCCCCATTCTAAGACCACTCTTGCTTGCCCTAAGATACATATAGCAGTATATACTAAGTTTTTTCTTACACTTATATACCTATAATAAAGCTTAATTTATATATTATGTGCCATAAAAATTTAATGCCGATAATTAATTCTAATATGTTTCCCTCTGAATAGTCTACATGTGCTTGGTGTTATGATATATACAAATGTCTGCATAAACCCTATTATTTGTGAGTTATAAGTACCTGTAATAGCAGCTCCTAATTTAATTACTACAATGAAAGCATATTAATAAGTGTATTAAATTACTAAATTCATTTTTGCAAGGACGTTTTTCCCCTCAGATGAGAGGTCATGATTAATAAGTATACAAAACTAATTTCTACTTATAATTTAATTTCTGTCTTTTATGTTTGGCTGTTTTACTACTAAGTGCTTGAAAAGAAATGAATTAATATGCAGTTTGCTGTTGTAAGTGTCACTATTAATCCCTACTAAGGAGGTGGACACAGACAAGTTGGAGTTGGGGGATTAAGGCTGGATGCCCTCCTTGACGCCCCTTGGCGAGGTTGATCATTGGTCTGTCACTTCCAGAGTCAAGTGCTTTAAACAATGCGTTATCGTAGTCCCCAAGTCGAAGAGCTTACTTACGAGTTGTTATTATGAGTCTAAATATGCTCAATGTATATACAAAAAGTATTTCTTAAAAATATGGAGCCAGATAATTAACTGTTCTCTAATAAGAGTGAAAGAGACTGACAAGGAATAAGATGAATCTTTCTCTAAAATATCACAAATCTGTACCATCTTGTTCATTTTGTCTACTCATAGCATGAACAATGTTATAAAAAATATGACCTCAAAGTACTTCTTTGCAATTTTAATAAATATTTTCATTTTTTTCTTCATCAGCGTTATTAAACCGTCATGATACAGGGTAGCTGTATTTGTCGAGCAGCTTCCACCTGCCTCTGTCACCTGTCATATTGGTATCCAGGCCCTTGTCTTTCATATCTGCTGCTATGCAAGTTAAATAAATACGTCTTGAAGTAAGTCCAAATCAGAGTTATAAAATTAGAGAAACATGCTAATCTATAGCGAGTCTAATAGCAACGTATTTTTTCATTCTCTATACTTACTGGCTCCTTAAAGAACTCGTGACTAAAAATTATATATAAGTTATTCCATCCAAACCATGAGAAAACATAAAAAAAAAGTACTGTTCAGGCAAATTAAAGATACAGCTTACAGAGAAGTAGAAGACCGGGATGCATAGTACATTAATTTACTATTTAAAGGGTTCTTTTACACCTAGCCAATGAATATTAGACAAACAGACGTTTGAAAGAAGACTTTTCATCCCTACCATGGCATAAAGCAATTCATTTGGTGAAAAGTGTTCAGCCATATCTGTTGCTGGCATGTATGTTTGATCAAATGTCTATAGGTACAGAAACCATCTCTGATATAATGCATATAAAAATGTACCATGCAGCCGAGGGCAAAAGAAAGAGACTGTACAGAGCAAGATATATGGCAATTACTATTCCATTTCAATCAGAATTCATCTAACCTTCATTTGTGTGAGGCGGTGTCGTTGTTGTCGTCGTAGAGGTAGTGGTGGTGGTGATAGTTGTGGTTGCGGTAGTGGTCGAAACCGTGCATGGTTTCGTGTCGCTTTCCGGACCACCGTTCGCAATCTCTGTTTTAACCTGCAAGATATAAAAGTCGATTGTTGCCAGTTTCCAACTCATTACTATAAATGTAAATATGCCTTATTACTGAAAATGCAATCTTTATACCGGCCACCATAAATGAACTACAGACCATTCTGTGTTGTGAAGTGCGTATCCACTTTAGTGTGGTCATTCAAGTCGTGCGGTCAGCTTGGGTAATATTCTCAACTTGGAAGGGCATACATATATGAAAAACTTTTGGTTTATTTCTCGACGTGGAGATCACCAACACTGCATTTAGTTTTCAGGACATGCATACTATTTGTGCTTTACCAATATGAAAGAGAAACTTAATGTGCAAAATAACATAAAAAAGCTAAAATATATCTGCTAAATTTATTACATGTATTACATTTTAGGGGTAATTTTTTTAAAATCTGAATTTTTATTATCTGATGCAACCTCCGAGTGTGTGGTACTTTTCTCTACTGCAACAAGACCCCATGATATTTTTATGAAATACATTTATTATCTGCCACAATTTAGTGGCAGCTTTACTCAACGTAGTAAAAGATTAATTAGGGCAAACAAATATAACAAGAAGTATAAAAGACAAAAATGACGTTATCTGACATGAGACAAAACACAGATATAAAATATCATATGGCCCAATTCCTCCTTGTAAGGGGGGTAGATGAGCCAAGAAACACACATTCACCACAATCCACATACAGTATACCTAAACTACTCCCCTTAGCTCCTTTGGGATAAAGGGTTGCCATATTTCCCCCTTTCCACCCTGCTTGGGTCATCCATGAGGTAGGCAGACAAGGATATTCTAATAGGAGGATGACAGCCGCAGCTGGTTTACTTCCACCGCTTCATCACAAGCCAACTCCCCTCCCACCCGTCCATCACAGTTCACTAAGTTAGCATGTGCGAGAAATCCTTTTGGCCTGCATCACATATACACAATTTTCATCCACTCATTCCTATCACTTGCACGCTCTCTTCCCTGCTCCACTGACAGTCAATATGCATCCAATGCCTTTTTCACAACATCCATCCAACCGTCCATCACACTCTAGGTCTTCTTCTTGGCCTTACACCAACCACTTCTGCACTTCACACTATTTTCACTGGTCATGCATCACTCTTCCTTTCCATGTGTCCAAACCAGCTCAAAACTTTCTAATCTAACTTGTCAGACAGCTTCCTTTCAACACTCGTTCTCTGCATGACATCCTCATTTCTTACTCTTTCTTTCTAGATACACCAATCATACTTCTCTACCACCTTATCTCCATTACATTCACCTTGTTCTCTTCACCCTCCCTTGTTTTTCAAGTCTCTGCTCCATACAATGCTGTCGGCAAAATTACACCTTCATATATCCTTCTCTTTCCATTCAATCCCAAATACCTATTTCTCATCACATTTGTAAACCCACCTAAACATTTACTCACTTTCTTCACTCTATGACTTACCTCTGTACATGCGACCTCAGATATTTAAAACTCTCAACTTCTCAGAGCAACTCCCCAATCACTCCTACAATCAGTCTGCCACTTTAACACTCCTTGTGCATCTCATGACTACACTTTCATCAATATTCACCCGCAATTTTCTTCTTTCACACACCTTAACAAACTCAGTCAGCAAATGATTCAGTTCATTCTCAGTATCAGCCACCAGTGCTGTGTCATCCGTGAATAGCAATTGATTCAATTTCCACAACCTTTCATATTAACCCACTATTTCTAAGCCTCAGTCTAACTCTTTTTCATTTACTTCCCTTACCACTCCATCTGTATACACATTAAACAACCATGGAGACATTACACAACCTTGACATAGCCCTAAATTCACCACATACCAATCAATCATACACCTCCTGACTCTCACACAAGCTCTAATATTCACGTAAAAACTCTTTGACGGCATTCAACAAACTTCCACTTATTCCATACAGTCGCAACACACTCCACAACGCCTCTCAATCAACTAGTCAGGCGCTTTCTCTAAGTCCAAAAAAGCCCAAAAGTATCCCTACCTTTCTCTAAGAACTCACACACCTGTTCTACCACAAACACATGATCCACACATCCTCTTCCTATCATGAACCCACACTGGTTTTCCCAAATAAATCTCTTGGTACCTTTCCTAATTCTAAGGAGTGATATTCTTATATGTACCATGAAAAGACTTGATTACTTTACATAAAGAAGTGTACTCGGTGTTTGCAATGGCAGGGCAGCAAGTACAATCTACATGCTTTGGATTATTGAGTCACACCAATAGCAATTTAGCATAATTCTGCACTTTAACTGCAGCTCATGCAATATGTAAGAATGCATTTCCTTACATATTTTAATTATGCGTGAAAAACTACAGCACCAACTAAAAGGAATTTTTATATAAAAACAGGAAGGCTTATAAATATTACTGATGAGCAAAACTTGCTTGCTTTAGTGAATGCATAAGTATGCGTTAAAGAGATATGCAACAATTTGCAGGCATAATCTGCATGGTAATACTGAAACAGATAAATAAGTCATTAAGTACCAAAAACTATATGGAGATGACTCACCTTAACTCCACCAGCACCATTATTATTGTTATTTGTATTGGTAGTGTTATTATTATTTGCTGCGCAAGGGGGTGTGGCTTTGGAGGATGGGTCCTCCCCATTGAGACAAGGCGTGGTGGTGGGGGCAGCATCTGGGTCGGGCTTGATTTCCGTACCCGGCTCCTGTTTAATGTTTGCCGTGGGAATGGGGGTCGTATGCGTGTGATTGGCTTTGGTTCGCCGTCCACCTCCACCCCCAGTTTTGACTGTCCCGCCTCCTTCTTCCTTGACTCCGCCACCACCCCCAGCCCCCTGCTTCACCGTGCCACGCATACCCCTGCAATGAGAGAAAAATGTGATTTACAATACATTTTTCATTTTACCTATATCATGTAGTAACAACAACAAAAATATAATAATCTTTAAAATTGTAACAGTAAGGACAGTACAGTATTGGGATCATATGAGCACAACAAAATATTTTTGCCTGGCTTGGACACATGGTACAAATGCACCATTTGGTTAACAGACTTGCATAAAATAATTAAAAAAAAAGAGATTAGGTGGCAGACCGAGTGTACAATAGAAGGACTGCTTATATAACTCTGTTTGTAATGGAAAGAAATCAAAGAAGAATACAAAGAGGCCATGTTTGAACTGAGAGCAAGATATGCCCTTTGCTTGATGTGATAACCCTCTGAATGGGAGCTCCACTGCTAGAGACAGAGGTAAATATCAAGCTGCTGAAGTAGTCATTTTTATATTTACAGACCGCATAATTTAGCATATAGGACACAATTATAATCAAACATATTTCTTAATGACAGCATCAAATTACATTGCCTCAGACTTACGTTTGAAGAGAAATAATGATAAAAATACCTGTAAAAGTCTTACTTTTAAAATTGGTGCCCAAACCACAAGACTGACAAAATGAGTGCAGCCATTAGACATCTTATTAATCTCCCCTACTGCCCACTCATATAAAGTGTCTGGAGTATTCATGAGTGCTATCTTAGTATTACGAGAGCAATTCATAAGTGGCCCATTTACCGTGCATTTTGTACTTGCTTATAATAGTATCCAATGCATGAAAATTCCCGGAAACAATCATACAAATGATGGACGCTGTGTGACTAATGTAAACGAAGCTGAAACTAATTCAGGAGCAAAAAGAAAGCCCCCAAAGCATCAAATATGCTTCCGGAACATAAGAACAAGCAAAAAGAAGTACCAAACTGAAGGCTACAATGAGAATTACACAAAGTAAAGTAGCCATTGGCAAAATGGAGTATCTGCTCTCAGTGTGGTTAGCAGAATAGAATCAGAATAAATTGCCTCTAAGCAAGTAACTGATTCAAGCCAAGGCCCAGAGCTTTATTTAATGACGTAAAGCTCAAATATCTGGAAAAACCTCAAAGATTCTCTGCAAACAGAAGAAGGTTTCATCGTTTCTATGATAGTGCAAGGTTGCATAACAGAAAGAATACGGGAATGAGCAAGCCTCTACCTTATCCACCACGACATGAGTCACTCGTTTAGTGTTTCTTAATTATAAATGTACCCTCAATACAGACGCTCCCCTACTTACGAACAACTGAGTTACGAACATTCACAAATATGTACAAAACCCTACCCATTATCCATCCAAGGATTAATGTATGTAATTCTGTAATGTACTGTATTATTACTGTATTAGGATTCATTAATAATGTATACTTTATATTTTATGTAGTAGTTAAGTGTCTTTAGCCTATGTACTGTATAGTAATACATATATATGTACTGTAAAGTACTTTTTTTACCTAAACACAACATACGAACAATTCTACTTACAAAGGGACTTCTGGAACCTAACTCTTTTGTAAGTTGGGGGGTGTCTGTAATGACTTATGATAAACAGTATTAAATGAAACTTATTAAAGTTTTCTTGAATTAAATAAAATAAGTAAAAGGGTAAATAAGTTCTTTGGTGTAAGAGTAATAAAGATAAAAAATAATTATTAAGTACAGAAGCTCCCTTACTTATGAACAACCGAGTTACGAACATTCGCATATACGAACAAAAACCTACCCATTATCTACCCATGTATTAATATATGTAATTCTGAAATGTATTGCATCATTACATTATTATTACTGTATCAAAATTCATTTATATTGTATACTTGATGCTCTATGTAATAGTTAAGTGTCTTTAGCCTAAGTACTGTACAGTACAGTACTTTTTTTACCTAAACACAACTTACGAACAATTCTACTTAGGGACGGACTTTTGGAACCTAACTCGTTTGTAAGTAAGAGAGTGTCTGTACAGTAATTCTTCACACTGGGCATGCTTCTGTCTTATTGAAATAATACTGAATCTATACTGCATTGTTTGAATACAGTATTGTACTGGGTACCCTGTGCTGTGCTTACAGTTTAGTAAAGTCTCACCTAAATATAAATTTTGAGGTATTGTTGTATTATTCAAAGATGAACATGTAACTAATATTATTTTTCTTTTACTTTTATAAGGCTGTAAACAGTCATTACAACCTACATTCAATTGACATCCTTTGTTGCAGCTTTTTTTTTTTTAATGTACATTTTATTCATTCATGATATACAATTCATGAGTATATGACCAATGTGAGTTCGATCCCACTGCGTACCTTTAGGAAGGGCATTGAGCCTAAATGCCCCTGTCCAACATTTTTGTGTTCATCCCCATTTGAATGGAGACTTATTGTGATGTATATAACGGTACAGTAATACTCTATTCATCTATACTAGCAGAGTCAAAGTTCTTTTCTTATTTTTTCTTATTTAATGTGGAAAATATATCTATGTCTGACTACGTTATGACTAGTACGTCTTATGTACAAGATTAATTTACATTATACTTATCATTTTACGGTTTGTCTCATAATGGATACAATATTAAATCAGTGACACATTCTTACTTTTCTTTTTTGGCAAGAATACCTCCTCAGTGTTCCCTTCCATGTCATAACAGTCGACTATGTAGGATGGAGTGAGGGGACTAGGAATTCTCTCCTTTGTACTTTCCTCTCACAAAAAGTCAAGTATTTTTCTGTGAATGTTTTGACTCGGCAAACCTTCCCCTTTATAAGGGGGATTATGGTTTTTGTATATAGATGGACTTTATAGAAAATAGCATTATTTGGGGATAAGTTAAAAGTGAAACACATATTTAACAGTAATTATTAGTTGAATGGGCTCACCAGTGGAACCCAGTACAGTATAGCATTGGAGATTTTTCAAACCCTTACTATTAAATGTGTTTTTTCTTTTCTTACATATCCAAGATTCATAAACGAATGTCAATATTTTATTTATAACGTCTGATGGGTTAATATATCTCATAACTTCTAGAAATTAGGATACTGTGAAAATAGTTTTAACTTTCTTTCTAAGTCTTCTTTTCCTCTTTTTTTCTCCTGAGGCAGGGAATGAAGATTGTCTCCATGTTCCCCTGCATGTCATAAAAGTCGACCCAATGGGGCAGAGTAAGGAGATTGTGAATTCCTCCCGCAAAGAGTCAAAGGATACTGGAGGTTCTGTTGGGAAACTCCAATCAGAACAATAATTGTGTGCTTTGACTCAGCCTCCCCTTTACAAGTGGGACTGCAGTTTTGTGTAGTTAGAAAAATTACTACATAAGGACAAGATGGTTAGCTCCATCGACAGGCTACAGCATACAATTCTCAAAACCACTATTTTCGTCTTTGACTCTCTTCGCAACCTTTTCACCATCTGTAAACGTAATTAAATATGCATTTACAGACTTCAGCATATAATCTACATACCGTGTATAAGGCAAAGACATGGCAGATATATATGTATGCCCATTCTTATGTCTGAGTTTGCCATACAGGTTGTTACTTCAATGCCTTGCATTTCTATGGGTGTACTGATGAGGCCTAATGAGCTGTTAAGATAGGGGCTAAATTATGGCATATATCAATACTCTTTATGCATCATTCACTAACTATGCAAAGAAATTGCTTTCTTTCATCATGAATATACTTCACATCATCCACTAGGGCAATACAGTATAGTTTCTAGTCAGATCTAGTACAGGAAAGTCAGATCTAGTAAAGAAAAGCAACCCTAGGGTACTCTAGAGTCATTTATATTGACAAGGCAAGGCAAGGCAAATCACCTAACCACATAATTTACAGTTCTATTTATTGTCAAAACTTTCTGCAGGTAAGAGGAGAATAATGACTCACAAGTGGTAGCTGCTGTCAACTCAACACGCCCAAGGAACAGTTATGAGCTACAGTTCTGGGAAGCCGAAAATACTCCTCCTGCAGGTTTCATGAGAAAAGAGCATACGAAACCCAAAATACAAAAAGGTGGATACAGACTATTATTGTATTTTCAATCTAGAAAAAAAAAATGTTCAGTCATATTTAGGATTACACATACAGTTGTTGTTATGTCGCTATTAATCCTAAACCAAAAGAAGGTGGATACAGACAGGTTGGAGCTGAGGTATTAAGTCTGGTTGCCCAAACTAATGCCCCATGATGGGTTCAAACACAAGTTTCTCACTTCTCAAGTCGAGGGTACCACTGCAGTCCCCAGGAATACACATAAAGTATGTAGTCTAATTATGTATAAGTATATATACTGTATATAAATATAAAGTATCTATATAGAAAGCTTCGCTTCACACTTACCTAGCTGTTTTGACAGTTATTGTGATGTTCTTTACGTGCCGCTTCTGTGATCTATATCTCTCTCGGCTCGTCTCTCGATGCCCGATACCTGCATCTGCAAATAGAGACACCATATTTTAACATAAATCAAAATATCACAGTAACACATAATATAATGAAATATAATGATAAAAAAATCCATAAATACGGTAACACAATGAGATGCAAGACTAGGACTACTAGAGCCTTCCTCAGGAGGGGTGTAGTGCAACTCGTTTGCATAATCCTGTACCCCGAGCACCGACTCCTTCCACAGGGTATTTATTGGATCCCACACAGTTAATGGTGCTTTCTGTGAACCTGCTGAGTTGACTGGGCCTATCACACAAGTGAAGCCACTTCCCTTCATCTAACAAATATAAAATATACAAGTCAAAATCAAGATCTACAATCAATACCACTTGGGTAGGAACCTAATTAAGCTGGTGATAAAGCATTGAGGAATAGCATTTCAAAGTTTATGGTAAAACAGATGTACTAAAAGATGCAAATATTAAGGGAATGAAGTTAAGTAAAACAGATGAAGCTGAAAAATTAACAGGAGATAAAAAGATAATGTGATACAGAAAATATGTTAAAAGATAAGAGTAATAGAAAAGTGGAAGAACGATGAATCAAATTTTACTGTGTATCACATGACAAATGAGATACTATATAACTATAAATTTGGATTTAAAGAGTGTGTTTAATCAAGTAAACAGTCTTGCAAGGAAAGAACAGAATAGTCTAATGTTATGAAGGTAGAGCATTAATTAAATTTAAAAAAAAAAGAGAGAGAGGTGAAAGAAGAAACTTTTAAATGAATTCTATTTAGGGCAAACACAATGTGAGAACTGATAAGGCAAGCAGTCAAGAGATATGGTAGAAGATAAAGTTTTAAAATGTTGATTAGTGTATGCATTAGGAAATACTAATGTACTTTAACCATATTGAAAAAGTCTTGGAACACGAAGATAATGGCTACGAAAGATGCTAGAGAGAAAGACATTTTAAAGACTTAGTCATGACAGGGCCAGGTAGCCAGAGTGCATGTCCACGAGTGACATAAAATACCCAAGTAATAGCATGAGAAGGGTCTTCGCATCCAGGAAGCACAAGAGTGGATAACTGGATAGCTAAGACAGGACAAGGGGAAGGAATTAGTGACGGCTTCGAGTGAACTCTCTTAGCACTATTCTGGGCATCATCACTGGAGAAGAGGGCAAATAGAATGGAAAGGATTTGGGCGAGGCGAAAGCACGAAAATGAAATAGAGAGATAACAAGAGAGGAGCAGACCCTCTTGCTAAGGTGTGTCTGTATAGGTGAGAGTGAATATACATAATAAGCTCTCAAGAGTGCATATCCACGAGTGAGTAAGAGTGAGGCACGATTCATACTGCAATAGTCTCTGCACACTGGCATCACACTAGACTATCTGACGAAGTTAGAAGTGTGAAGGTGTCACGGAAAGCATATAAGGATCTTGTATCTCAAGGAAAATATTTTGCGATGAGACAGGAGGAGGACTTTAGAAAAATTAAAAGTATAATTAAACAACAGAATAGATAAAGAATAAAAGTTTCCCCAATCGGTATCACAAGGCCAAAATAATTTACTTTTAAAAGATGTCATATCACAATAAAGTTATCAGGGATAGCCACAATTGTAACAAAAAATAAAGCAATCAGGGCTTCAGTATACTCAATCCAGCTTTGACCATTCTATCCGCTGTTTTACGGCAAGAGAAGAAATATCATGTAATAAAGGGATTATGAGCCCATCTTTCTCTTCCCCTGTTCCTTTTAGTCTCTTCCTACGACACATAACGAGAATATATATATATATATATATATATATATATATATATATATATATATATATATATATATATATATTCCTTTCAACCTTCTGTGGTGTAGTGGTAGCGCCTTGACTTAGTAATCATAAGTCCTAGGGTCGAGTCCCGCTCGGGGTAGAAAATGATTCATGTTTTCACATATGTAATGTGCTTATTTGGTTATTTATATATATATATATATATATATATATATATATATATATATATATATATATATATATATATATATATATAT
>JAXCGZ010017657.1:10000-47931 GCA_037179515.1 Halocaridina rubra | reverse complement strand
AAACAAAAAAATGGAATGTTTTTTTAAGTAAGACCCAAGGAGTCTCTCTCTCTCTCTCACCAGTGATTAAAGATGCTCGCCATTCTCTCTCCCACCTCATGGATGCTGCAAGCATTAATCTTCTCTTGACATGGAAAAGTATTAGGAGGTAAAGAATGTAAACGATGACTGGATCTCTCTGATATATTACCTGTGGGAGGGGGAGCTGCAATTCTCTTTAAAAATGTTTTCTTATAGACAAGAGAGAGCATCTTACCCACCATTCACTTTCCAGCAAATACGGTTTTTATTTTGATGAGTATGGACGATGTCGGTGCATTCGACTAATTTTCTTATTTTTGTCCATAGGTACTTACTTCCTTATCATCACTGAATCACTTAGCTTATTAGCTAATATTTTTTACTTAATGAGACATCAAGGGTTTGAGGCCCGCCACGGTCTGAGGTTAGTATGGACATGCACTCAGTATAACTATCACACCTGCCAAAAACCAATGTCCTTTTCAAGAAGGCACCGTCCCAGCCCTTTGAGGAAAATGGACTCCGTGACGTAAAACCGATAACAAATGAACACCTTATTAAATAGTGGATTAAAGTGACTTAAGATATCTATTATTTGCATACCTTAGGCACCTGCACATGGGCGAGGGTCTCTTAAAATATTTGAATTTATTATATCAAAGTCAATTTATCTTAAGAAATACAGAGTTCCAAAACCTTACAAAGAAAATGGTACAACAACGGTAATATGCATAATGAACATTTTCTGTCGAAAAACACAATCAAACATATCTGCATACGTACAAGCACACACATACACAAGCATGCGTACATACATAAATACGTATTTTCCTTGTTGCCTTTACATATAAAACAAGAACGCAAAAACTATGATACACAGCAATTATATTTTGAATGAGAGCACATTAAAAAAAAATATTAACTGATGTGCCGCATGAATACAGACCAATCAAAAAATGTGACATTAAAACAGTAAATAACCAGCCTACAGAAACTCATTACATCCTTTGTGAGCTTAAATAATTCTGCAAAGAGATTATTATTTGCCTCATCAAACGAAATACAGAAGTCCATCAAGCGAGTTCGTGCTTCCAGTGACTAGTAAAAAGAGCGATCCAATTAAATAAGAAAATAACTAAATATTTGTAAGTCAAGAAGAGTCAAATAAAAGTATTTTATAATGTTTGTAAGTCAAGAAGAGGCAAGTAAAAGTATTTAACAATGTCTGTAAGTCAAGAAGAGTCAAATAAAAGTATTTTATAATGTTTGTAAGTCAAGAAGAGGCAAATAAAAGTATTTAATAATGTCTGCAAGTCAAGAAGAGGCAAATAAAAGTATTTTATAATGTTTGTAAGTCAAGAAGAGTCAAATAAAAGTATTGTATAATGTTTGTAAGTCAAGAAGAGGCAAATAAAAGTTTATAATGTTTGTAAGCAAGAAGTCAAATAAAAGTATTCTATAACGTTTGTAAGTCAAGAGGCGTTCAATCAAAGTCTTGTATAATGTTTGTCAGTCAAGAAGAGTCAAATAAAGTATTTTCTAATGTTTGTAAGTCAAGAAGTCATACAACAGTATTTGATAATGTTTGTAAGTCAAGAAGAGTCAATAAAAGTATTTAAAATGCTTGTACGTCAAGAAGAGTCAAAGTATTTATAATGTTTGTAAGTCAAGAAGAGTCAAATAAAAGTATGTTAAATTGTTTCATAACGTTTGAGACCGACATCGTGCACGAAATACAAGGACAAAATAAACAATTTATATTTTTTTTTAAATAACAATTTGACTGTAGGTGGGTGTGGGTGTGCACGCAAGCGTGTGCGTGTGTGCTTTTACAGCAACCAGTTTCCATCTGGGCAGCGTAATTAGCTCTTTTGTGCTCCTCTCTTCGAGTACATCTGTTTGCACATTTAGTAGCATTGCAAAACTCATCCATTGCAGGAATTGTTTTATTCCATAGAATGCAGTTTGGTAATGCATTTGTTGCAATATTGAGCTTGTTACTTACGAGGTATCATGTTCAACCAATATGAGAGAAATATACAGTACATACAGTGCCCATCATACCACCGATTGGTGTAAAAGCAGTGATATAAGCAACAATAAAAATACATATAAAAAAAATTCTTAATGTTCCTCTTCTACTATAATGCAAAGATTCTAGAAGAACATTTATGAAGAAATCATAAATATTGCATATGATCCTCTTATTGGTTTTCGAGGAGGCCACAATCTTAACAACAATGGTCACTATGTTTTGCCTTTATACAAAACGCATTAAGATTTTATATGAAATACTCGTACGACAGACTATTAATATGCTCACATATTACCGATATAAAATTCCTAAAATTGTCCTTGACAATATTCAGCCGAGAAGAGGAAGACGTAGCCATAATCTTCGGCTTTTATGGTGTTGTGAATTCTCTTGAATGTGTTTTGTTTCTACAAACTGGCAGATAAACCGGAAATATATAAGCAAACTCTTCGCCGCAAGTGGTTAAAGAAAAGGCATTTGGGAACGCTCTTTCTTTCATTCTCTCTCTCTCTGCGTGTATATATATATATATATATATATATATATATAATATATATATATATAGAGAGAGAGAGAGAGAGAGAGAGAGAGAGAGAGAGAGAGAGAGAGAGAGAGAGAGAGAGAGAGAGAGAGAGAGAGAGAGAGAGAGAGAGAAATTTGCTTTTAAAAAAATCATGATTAATAATGAATATTTCCTGCGCAGAGAGACTGGGTCATCCTATGATTTTTTCCCCTACAACCAGTGACAATTCTGAGAGAGAGAGAAAAATGAGTGTGTGAAAGGATAATGTGGAGATACTTCATCACGTAGTACAGAGAATTAGCGAGAAGGAAGTGAGGAAAGCTATGAAGGGGAAGAAGACAAGTAAAGCAGGTGGTGGGTGCAGATATTCCAGTGGAGTCAAGGAGATGTTGGAGAGAGATGGCAGTGGAGCTTTACCATGTTCTTTAACAAATCTAGGGAGGTGCGACAATGCCTGAGGTGTGGGGAGAAAGTATTCTGGTATCAATTTTTAAAAACAAAGATGTACGGAGATGCTGAAATTAAATGGGCATAAAGCTGAATAGCTACAGCATGAAGATAAAGGAAAGGGTAGTGGAAGCTAGACTTAGCAGAGTTGTGAGGATTTGTGAGCAGCAAAATGGTTTTATGCAAAGATGTAGCACTAGGAAGAAATTTTTGTTTGCTTTGAGAATGCTTGAGGAGAAGTACAGAAGGTAAAAAAGAGTTACACTGCGCATGTATGAGTTTACAAAAAGTCTACAACAGGGTGCCAGAAAAGTTGTGGAGGTATTGCACGATGAAGTCGAGAGTAGCAGAGAAGTATGCATGAAGGCAGTGTTATGTTCAGCTGGATTAATGGATTGGTTCATACTGGGGGTAGGATTGCACCAAGGATCAAACCTGAACCATTTCTGGCTGACAATGGTAATGGACAGGTTGACCCACACGATCAGACAGAAGTCCTTGTGGACTCGATTTGCGGATGACATTGTAATCTGTAGCGACAGTAGGTAACAGGAGCAAGACACAGTACATGGGTGTGAATGATAGGGAGGATGGTGGAGTGGTAAGGTTGGAAGGCTTAGAGGTGTAAAAGGTGAATGAGTTTATATATTTGTGGTCAACTGTTCTTGGGAATGGAGCGTGATAGCCGTGGAGAGCGCAGGAAGGATGGAGTGAAGAGGGACAGGAGGGATATGCGATAAAATGGAACCAGCAAGAGTGCAAGGTAAATATTACAAGACACTAGTAACATCTGCTATGTTGTATGGCTTAGAAACAGTCCCACTCACAAAAAGAGAGGAGGCAGGGCTGGAAGTGGCGGAGCTAAAGATGCTGCGATTTTCTCTGGGCATGAGACGGATGAACAGGATACAATGAGTATAAGTGGGAGAGCGAAGGTAAGAGGGTTTGTGGTCACGGAGAGAGAGGCGAGACTGATGGTTAAGGCATGTGCTGAGAAGGAATGAAAAGTATATTGGGAAGAGGAGGTTTATGGATGTTGTCGAGGAGGACATGAGGGTGCATGATGTGACAGAGAAGGTCACAGGGGACAGGGTGATATGGAGACCACTGATTCGCTGTGGCAACCCCTAAAATTATCAGAAAGATCTGATGTGATAAAAGCAGATTAGAGATGAAACAGATAATTTGCTGATTTCTGTAATTCCAGAGGTACCAAATGATAGTGTGGCTTCCAGTGATGGAATCACATATGATAAAGACGAGGTGAAGACTCTCCATGAAGTCACATATGAGAATTTAAAAACTGATGGAGTTGATATGCCTGAGTAAGTAGATTAGGTAGGAAATCAACTGCACCAAATACTACACCTAGACTAGAGCCTTTCCGTATTATGTTCAGAGATAGTAATAAGAGATTTGAAATTCTGAGAGCTGAAAGAAAATTATACAATGCCAGGGATAGAAACAGATGGATTTCATTCCAGTTTTCTCTATAAGCATTATGCTAAAATATCTCGAGTCCATACAATCAGATGTTATAAAAAATTGTAATAGGTAGAGAAATACACTGCATTCATGTGTTTTGTGATTTATAGAGCATAGGCTGACTAAACAAAACTGGTAAATATGAAAGCTAAGAGGACGTGTGAAAGAACAATGTATATGCTACATCTAGCATGCTTATGCTGTGAAATGGGTGGAAAAATTTGCTCACAAGATTCACAATGACTATTAATATCATGTACTTGGAACCGAGGAAGAGCAAAAGTTAAAACATATTACAACAGAAACTAACACTGAGTGCAAAATATAATATTGCTTGGTACCCCATGTTAGATTTAATTTTTCATACCATACAAAAAAAAATCACTTTACCTTGCTTCTTTCTTGAGTGTCTGAAAACCTGTAGTTACAAAAAAACAAAGGTAGAAAATAGTAAAATAGTAGGAGATTTGACCTACAAAACTACTGGGTGAAAACCTTGCTATGTGGCAGAGGGATGAGCGACCATATTAAGAAAGAAAAAAATTTGATATGAAGAAATTACCACCAATAAGTGAACAAAAACTTTGCTAAATGGGGATATTATTTACCAAAAACAAAAGAGAACAGAACTGCAAGTAGGTAGGAAAGTTATCAAAAAGTGAATAATGCCTATGAAAATTAGCAAGGAAAATGATCAAAACGTGAGTAATGCCTATGAAAATTGGCAAGGAAAATTATCAAAAAGTGAGTAATGCCTATAAAAATTGGCAAGGAAAATTATCAAAAAGTGAGTAATGCCTAAGAAAATTGGCAAGGAAAATTATCATAAAGTAAGTAATGCCTATAAAAATTGGCAAGGAAAATTATCAAAAAGTCAGTAATGCCTATGATAACTGGCAAGGAAAATTACCAAAAAGAGAGTAATGCCTATGATAACTGGCAAAGGAAAGTTATCAAATAGATAGTAATGACTATGAAAATTGGCAAGGAGTTATCAAAACGTGAATAATGGCTATGAAAATTGGCAAGGAAAATTATCAAAAAGTCAGTAATGGCTATGAAATCTTTCATGGGAAGTTATAAAAAAGTGAGTAATGGCTTTGAAAATTGGCAAGGAAAGTTATCAAAAGGTGAGTAATGACTATAAAAACTTACAAGAAAAGTTGTCAATAACTGATTGGTGGCTATGAAAAATGGCCAGGAAAGTTATCAAAGAGTGAGTATTGGCTATGAAAAATGGCTTGGAAAGTTATCAAAATGTGAGTAACGGCTATGAAAAACGGCAAAGAGTTACCAAAAAAGTGGACGAAATCTTCACAAGAGATAAATAACCTAATAGTGAATAAAACTGCAGTATGAGAATGGAGTTACTAAAAAAAGATGAACATTTTGCAAAAGCGAAGTGTTGGAAAAGTGCAAGTTTGCAAAATGGGAAATGGGTTAAAAGTATTATTCAGAATTTACTGATGACATAAAATAAAAAAAAATTATATTGCTATCATCTTGAAATACTATAGCAATATCAATAAGAAAATTGAGGGAACATACGTTGACCAAGAAAAGGATATTAACTTCAATATTGTTTAAACAAAAGATTAAAAAAATAGTAGAGTATTAACTTTGTCTATTACTTGGAGATACCAACAAGGGAACGGATTAGTGCAGGGGTTTGAGAGATTAACTCAAGAAGAGAAAATCCACGATCGAGCCCACAAGTCTTAAATTCCTACATCCAACCTGTTTGAGTCCAACCTAATTCGAATGGGGATTAAAAGCAACAAAAATAGCACACAGCTTTGTGATTTACATTACCCCAGGTGGAGGAAGAGGGAAAAAAATATGCCAAGTCATTTGGAGGCCTTCACTACAATGAAGAGGACAGCAGGCAGGCGGTAATTCATACCTCCCCTTTTTTCCTACATCAAAACTGGCCCATGAGGCAAGCATACACATTGTATGTCGAAGCCCTGCCACCTAAATTATTTTTTTACAGGTGTGGCCACCCTGTCGAGTCCAGTGGAGAAAACAATCTCAAACTGGCCCATGAGGCAAGGATACACATTGTATGTCGAAGCCCTGCTACCTAAATTCTTTTTTTACAGGTGTGGCCACCCTGTCGAGCCCAGTGGAAAACACAATCTCGAAGTTTTTTTCACGAGAATGAATGAAGTTAAGGGAACATATACCTAACGGTTTAACAAGAAAACTATGGAAATTGTTCCCTTTAAGAGAAAGAAAATTATTTCAAGAGGTCAAAACCTTAATAAAAAAATATGAAAATGAAATGAAGAACTTCTAGAAAAAGGAAAACTTTTGGGAAATAAAGTGAATGACCTTTTAAAATCATACATGCAATAAAATATATAACAGTCGGTCTGATGAGTCTAAAACAAAAGTCAAGCAGAAGAGCCAGTGCAGATGTAGAGGAGGCACACTCTTAGCAATTCACGTCCTTCAGCTTCCTTCTACCATCATTTAACTCTTGTTCTCTAAGACTTCAAGCATTGCCAAACACTTCGCCAGTTCTTCGTTTCAGGTAACTGTCCCTAACAGCTCCCTAGCCTCGTCCGGCACAGTCCCAAGCACTTGTGTTACATTACAGTCGATAAAAATATCAAAACAAAAAAGACGCAACTGTAATCTGCCCCACCCGGCTGGTTGCCATGCTTGGGTTCACCACGCAATAAATACAGCGCACTGAAGGATTTGTCCAAAACAGACTTAATATCCGAGTACTCACAGTATGAATTAAAACGAAATTTATATCAATGTTTATTTACTCTTCAACAGAAAAAATGTAATATGTATCCTGTTCATCTATGGCTTTATTACATTCAATGAATATTAAACTCATATATTTGCTCTAATATAGGGTTCATTCCTTCAAGTCGGCTCCTGTATTTATTATCAGAAGTTACAATGCAGGCGGGAAACGGTATAATTGTCAGCTCAAGTTAGTCTAATAAATATAGGTCAAAGAGTCAATCTGTAAAACCTGATTTTTCTTAAATTCAAGCAACATTTCTGAAACTAAATTTTATACTGATATCAAATTCTGAACTACAACGTCACTAATCATAACGTAAATTTCGTAATCTTCAGGGCATTTCTATAACTATACTGATAATTATTTGTAAACTCATACTTATTTCTCTTCAATTAAGATTATTTCTTATCCTGCAATACATTATAATACTCTCTTTAAGCAGACGCTTTAATGTGAACCAGTACAACTACTCTTCAACTTATATCTAATTTTATGATACAGATTTTACTATAATTATCCATTTCACTCACTGAAAGTATTACATTCCAAGATGTTTCAAAAATAAGTTTATCAATTTCTAAGTCCTTTATAGGGTGTTTGGTATTTTAACTTATATGCATAACTTAAGAAACTTTATTAGTTAGGGAATATGGCCAATGACTAAAATAGAAAAAATAGCGGAGTGGTAAGTATAATGACTATAACAAAGTTGTTTAAGATACCCATGCGTATTTAAATACGAAATACGAGCTATTTTGCGAGTTTCAGATAAAAAATAAAAACTGGTTTGAGAAAATAAACAATGAATGCATTAATACACAAAAATATATGATTTACACTATCGTTTTCTATTCTTCAAATATTCTTAAATAACTGAAATGCGAGAAAAATTTATATAAAGTATCTGAACACAACAGTCCAAAGTAAAAATAAATTACCACCAAAGACAATCTAATATGAAAAATGTCCTTCTCTCAGTGGGGCGTTTCCCCGTCTTACACAAACACCTTTGTGACGCAATGATACTTGAATATACATTCAACATGAAAAAGAATAGACTTTTAAATATATTAACTCGATGTACATATGCTATCAGACAGAAAAAATCAGGCTACAGAATGTCCATAATGTATACAGTACTCCTTACCTGTTAATCCTGTGAGGGAGAGAGGGTGAAGAAAGAGAATTAATAAATTCCAACAAAAACATGGTGGATTTAAAAACCTTTAGAAACAATACCTTTCTTACATGGATATAACATTTTGACTTTTTGAAAATTATATTTATGAAAGTTCCATGAACGCTGTAGAATAGCTTAATAATATTCACTAGTTAATTTGTCAAAATTCCTTGACCTGAAGTTTAACAAATATTAAAGCCAGATTACTGACAGAAATCTGACAGGCTTTTATTTCTAAATCAATTTTGGTATGTGATTACATCACAGTAATCAAGACAAATAAATAACTCGCAAATAATTCTGCTTTGAAACATTGATTTGCCACTCACCAACAGCCCCTTAAAACCATAAACTTTTCGTAGTACCAATTGTTATGGCCAAAGATGATAATGTCATTCTGTAAAATTCGTCTTCGCTATTGACATAGAGAATACAGCTACTTGTACATCACATGTCCAAGGGCCAGTATCATCTAGTATACTGTAAAATGTAAGCTCTACAAAATTTCTAATTCCTATCAAACCCTAATAGGAGATACAGTATCACCTTAATATTAAGTTCTACAAACTACATGTATCTATACCTGCCACAATATCTGATAGCCCGTACAGGGAGACTTAGTCAAGTTTTTAAAGATGGCAAGACACACAGTCCACTACTTAGACTGAATGGGCTATCTGCATCTCGCAATATGAACCTACACTAGTCCCCATACATGCTAGCCTGAACAATGAGAGTGGTTTAAGATGGTTAAGTTATCCAATAGAATATTAAGTTGATCAGAAACTGTCACTTACCTGTTACAATAGCTAGCCAAAGAATTGCCTACATTCTAACCACAAAGATCGGTCTCAATCACAAAAATATTTACGATGTATAGCGCAATACGTGCTATCGCTAACACATATGCCAAAACGACGGACATCTGGAAATAAGAGCATATTTCAGTCCCAGCACCTGAATGATAGTTCTAATGACAACATCAGAAGTGGAGGCAGCTATAACTCAGTGGCAGAATGCATGTCACGAAGCAACTGAAAGAGGTTCAAGCCCATTACCAATTGTGAGGAAAGGCATCTAGCCTTAATTCCCCATACCAACCTATGTTCATCACCATTCGAATGGGGAATAATAGTGACACAAGCAAAAAACAAAAAATTAATAGGAGGGGAGCGATTCCTGCCTCAGACTGTAATCTATAGTCTAATAAAGCCACAAGGTCATAATACTAAACACAATTCAGTATATATACAAGAGGAGAAAATAGTCTGGTACACTGCCAAGAAGGAAATGGTAGTACAGTAGCGGAAATTTTTTTTAAATACCATATCCATATGGTTAGTAGTCCATGTTTTCTTCACGTACAGTACCATATTTAGTTAGGAAGCAGCTGAAAAAATACTAAAACAGCATTGCCTCATAATACCCTGCAACATCCTTCCCCTTAACATCTGTTTATATGAGAATTCAGGCATACAGGGAATGCCAACCTTTATCTCTATATCCCCTCTACACTATCTCTTATGACTAGCAGGAAAGACAGGTGCAGAATTCTTTCTCACCTGGCCACAGGGTTAATCAACGACTGTGAAAAATCACAACAGTATAGTAATTCCTCAGTTTAAAAGACCACACTCTAAGTGAACATGGTTCTTCTCAGCATAAGCAAAATATTAAGAAAATATAAATTCAAAACCAAATACAGTACCATACCTTAAACACTGCTGACCACACAGGACACTCAGCAACAGGAATCTATGTTTTGAACAAGTCTATAAAACAGAAGAGGATTGACTCAAGTCATAATAAAATCCTTCTTAAAGTTTGGAATAAAGTGTATGGTAGCCCTAAAGACATTATAGCGTCTTCTGTTAAAAGTTAACATGATATTAATAGTCTCTATAATTATAACACAGGTTTAAATGCTTCCACCAATAGGTATTGAAAGAACAATTTCAAAAGAATCTTCTCTGGAGGAATAGAATTATTCTATATATGCATGTACTGTACAATTAAACATTAAAAACGACAGCTGGCACCTTACATTCTGACACAAAGCACTGTATCTAAATATCTTTAGTTTCCCTCTACACAGTGTCTTGTAGTCTGTTTAGGATTAACTATCTACACGAAATAATAAGTACTTTTTACATATATTTTGTCGTTTTATTTAATGGCTTTCCTACCATTTAGACTGTATGGTAACAGTTCAGTGTTATTAATCTACATCTAACTTAAAAATCCATATGCCCATCTTCTGGTTGGGGTTTTGATTTACAGTACTGTCAATTCACATCGTTTCCTTAAAACTTTGTGTTTAGCATTGGTAATTTCTTCACTTAGCACATTCTAACAAAACACGTTTTCTCCCTTGAAAAGCATTTGCTTACATCCTGCAAGGAACTCTTCAATGAAACGTAGTTCTAGAGCCTAAAATATGAATGTATCATGCCCTGTCAAAATCACTGAAAAACTTCCCAATCTACCGCAAGGGAGTGCCCAAATTCTTGAAGTCTTTCACCAAAATCTGAAACCCCATATTCAGGCACAATATCCAGAGCACGCT
Organism: Halocaridina rubra; assembly: GCA_037179515.1. Lineage (NCBI taxonomy): Eukaryota > Metazoa > Arthropoda > Malacostraca > Decapoda > Atyidae > Halocaridina > Halocaridina rubra. The sequence continues at coordinate 36,907 of JAXCGZ010017657.1, read as the reverse complement.
TTTTTTATCTTTTTTTATTTTTATATTTGAATTTGTATGTGCGTATTCACCGTACCGAGTATTGTATATTCATAAGAACATAAGAATAGAGGACACTGCAACATGCCTACTGGCACACACGAGGCAGCTCCATTTTTTAATTGTATTTTCAGCATGTCTAACCTATTCTATTCTACTCTACTTATTTATTCTATTTTTCTTTTTATGATTTTTCTAATAAGCACTAACCTATTCATACCCACCCTACCTCTGTCATATGTCTATCTAATCTACATTTGAAGGTGTCTAAGGTATTGGCATTTACTATCCTACTAGGAAGCTTGTTCCATGCATCAGCTACTCTATTACCAAACCAATTTTTACCAATTTCCCTTCTGAACCTAAATTTATCAAGCTTAAATCCATTATTACGAGTTCTGGTTTGATCATGAATTTTTAAAACTTTATTAATATCTCCCTTGTTAATCCCTTTAAACCATTTATACACTTCAATCATATCCCCCCTAACTCTTCGCCTCTCTAGAGAATGTAGATTAAGTTTTTTTAATCTGTCCTCATATGGTAGATTTCTGATATTGTGTATCATCTTGGTCATTCTTAGCTGCACTCTATATTCATGCTTAAACCTACCACAGGTCGTGTCAATATTCTGAACAGTCCTTTGTCCATGTCTGAAGCCCACTGCTATATTGATTAAAAATTACATGCTGCCTTTATTTGTAATATTTACATGCACTTCTGAAGCCATATCTGCCAACACATTAACCCCCAAATCAAGTTCACTCTAAGACTGAAAAGTTCCTCACCTGACTAATGAATACTTAAAGGAAGGTCTTCTTGCACCTTTCCTCATTCTCGTTACATATAAATGCCATCAGCAATTGCCAACATAGTAATATTCTTTGGTTTTAATATTAAAGCACTTACATCACTATAACTACATCTGCTAAGCTATTCAGTCAAATGGACCACTTTCAGCCCAACCAGTAAAGAAAAAAAACAATGTTCCTCCTCACCAAAGGTATTAGGAAGGGCATCCAGCCTGAATTCCCCAGATCCAACCAGTGTCCATCAGCATTTGAATGGAGATTAATGGTAATACACGTTACAAAAAAAGCCATATGTCATTTATCGTTCAAGATTAATAATACAATTTTTTTCATCAATACTACAAATCCTTGGCAGCTCAGAACCTCTCCCATGCATACCAAATTTATATATAAAAAAAGGGTTAGGAAAGTGTATATTTGTACTTATTTAACAATATTACATATATAGTTTGGAAAATAATCACTTTCGTACTCCAAACTCATGAATTGAATACATAACACAATGAAAAAATATCTAATAAAAAAAAACTGCCTATATTCGCATCACTCCCAGTTAGGAAGTTATTGAAATACTTTATATCAAGTTGGTTCAAAAATAGTTCAGCAAGATCATAATTTAAATGAAAGCAGAACTTCAAATTATTTGGAATTCACCAGAGTAGCTTAGCATCTAGCTTCAATAAGCTATGTCTGATGTAAATGTTTAAAAATAAAAAAAAATAAAAAAAAGGTACTTATAATGAAATAATAACTTTTTCCTTCTAAACTGGGCTGAATTTTCTTATCGAAACTTAATAATATATTCAATTTCACGGGATACTTTTAACCTAAATTAGGGTGTAAAGGTATACATTTACCAACATTCCTTATTGGATATTTTTTAAACTGAATCGGCGGGGTGTGAAAATATTAATTTACCAATCTTCCTCTCGTGATATTTTTAACCTAAATGGGGGTATGAAAGTAGTCATTTACTAATCTTCCTTACGGTGTATTCCTAACCTAAACGAGTGCGAAAGTATACATTTATCGATGTTCCTTACTGCCGGCCCAAGTAAATATAACGACTCCCAGTTCATTAAATTGTTAGATTAGGTAAAGCAATAACATAACAAAAATGTATGGGGTTATTTAATGTACTGGAAGTCGTTATCTTGTCCTCGACACCCAAAAACGGCAATTTAGAACTATAACACCCTATTTAAAATCGGACAAACCCTCACTTTTCTGTGCCGGTAACCAGCACGGGTCTGCTCTTGACCACGATTCTTCAAAATTAATGACTTTTCGACTGTACTCAAATATATAAAATGTAATAAAAATGCCACCACCCGTAATTTTAATCATACCCTGAAAAAGAAATCCAGTTTTGGGCAACATGACAACATACTCTCGCCCACCAAACTAACGTGGCCAGGAACCTGGCCTTTTTGCAATGCCAAATATCTGCTGCCACGTAAGCTCCTCAAACTCGCATTACCTCAGTAAAATATCCTTAACTATAACGATAAACACCCAATTTATCACTAATCCTATGAATATCTTTGGTTTAAAAGACGACACTTGCTCCGATGGATATTTCTGAAGGCCCTGGAATGGCATCTAGGTGGCACCATTAAAGGGTCACTTGAGGACACCTTTTCCGACTGTACACCCATATGTTCAAATGCACTAATTGCTTAAAAAACAATAAACCTGTCAATGCGTTGCCAGTAATACCGAAAATTCTCCCATAGCTGCATTTAAAGCCACAAAAAGAATAAAAAAAATTGGGGGTGACATGGCCATATGATTATCACATACTGCACTAGAACCATCATTCCAATTCAATAATTTTCTATACCGAATATCGTCTGCCATAAAGTATTACTCACACTCGTATGATCTAAGTTGAATGTCCTCAAATTGAAAATTAAAAAAAGTAAAAATTCTCATCGATCCTACGGATAATTTAGGCTTAAAATACGGATTAAAATGCTCCGTAGGGAAAACCTTCCTCCGATTCGCCAGAATTAGATTACGTGGACATAATTTCTCTCTTTACAAATACATTCACTCATTAATTATTAAAATAAAAGTAATCATGGCACCATATCTCCTGTAATATCCCCCCCCCATAGCTGCACCTAAAGCCACACTATAAAAAAAAAATAGAAAGCATGGTCGATTGGTACTCGCCCATTGAACCTGTCACCAAACTTTTCATAAATTTTATTTGCAGATTTAAATCTCATAAAGCATTACTCACACTCGCATTATCTCGTTCGAAAGTCCTTAACTTGAAGAAAAATTAAACATACTAATACACTGCCAGCAAAATCCCTTCACAGCTGTTTTTAGAAGCCAATAAAAAAAAATTGGGGCTTAACATGGCCACATGATCGCCCATTGCACCATACCCAACAATCCTCACCTGATTTTTCTACACCGAATATCATCTACAACAAAGAATTACTCAACCTTATATTAACTCAGTCAAAAGCCCGTAGCCAGAACTAGAAAAAGCACCGAATATCTTACCGATCCCATGAATAACTTTGGCTTAAATAGAAAAATTCACAAGGCACCATGTAAGGAAGTCACGTAACTTTGCGTTTGTCGAGAGTGATGAAGGATTGAGAAATGGCCTCTAGGTGGCAGCATGATTGGTCACGTGGACAGGGTATTTAAATTTTTTTTAATATTTTCTAATAAGAGTTACAGGCAGGGAGTTATCCTTAATGTAGCCTGGCTCGTGAAGATACTGCTCAATTACAAACTAATAATTATGGACAACAACATAATTCTGAAGAAAACAATAAGTAACAAAAATAGTTAAAATAATATAAAAAAAAAACTGAGTAAGATGAAGAGTAAATCCAGTTTTTTTTTTTTTTCTAAAATAGCCAACGAAAACAACTGCTTACATTAAGATTAAATAGTAATTTCTTCTCTAGCCTACCATCGCGTGGAAAACCATCAGTCTCACATCAACAGACAGACGACGTTTCATTTGTCGAAATCCCTTCCAACTCTTCGGGAGTTTTCAACACTTTTTTTTTCAGATGAATTTTAAAGTTTTGCTGAGTGGCTAGTGAAAAATGCTAGATGTTATTTTGACATTTTTGGTATTATTTATCATATATATATATATATATATATATATATATATATATATATATATATATATATATATATATATATATATATATATATAATATATATATATATATATATATATATATATATATATATATTATATATATATATATATATAATATATATATATATATATATATATATATATATATATATATATATATATATATATATATATATATATATATATATATATATATATATATATATATATATATATATATAATCGGCAGTCAGTCTAATACTATAAAAATTATACATAATGTATATGTTGTATTTATACTGTAATATCCACTGTAAAATTTGCGGAATAAAAGTAGTTATGTACTATATCATCATCATTTATTTTATTTATTTGTTTTTGTTAAAGTATCAAAATACATTATTTTTGTATGAATCCTTCCTGTCTACGGTAAATCAGAAATATTTTGAAAATGGCTGGAGAAAACCCTCATACAGAAAATGCATAATGATAAGTTCTGCAGTTCTAAACAAGACACGAGCCTTTGCCAGCTTCTAGGCCCGGCCTAGACTGTCCACAAGTGAAGACTTTTCCAAACTTGTGTCCAAAATATCATAGCACTATTTAAACCACAGAATGATGTAATTTGTAGATAGACGTTAGGAATATAGTACAAAAAAGGGGGGAAGAGGGGAGGAGTAAATATCTAATGGACTATTTGAAAGAAAATCGAACGAAATTCTCGATAATTAACAGGAAAAAACTCACTTATAAATACTCTAGGCTGTGGATATGAGTGAACATGTATATTATTGTCTTGTTTCATTACTGCTACGTATATGTAGTTATTTATATAATTAGCCCATGTCTTTATGTAAATATTTAGCCCATTTGTTACTGTGGTAAATCTTACCATATTGTAAAGTAATACTTTGTCAATTGTCATATGTCAGTCATATATCAGCCTCGTGCCTTGTTAGTCACGCGAAACTAGTGTCTCTCTCTCTCATTTGCCCAGGTGAATGTAGTGTAGTCATATTATACTTTAAGGCCAGAACCGACTGTTTTCCCCAAGAACCGGTTATCAAAATGGCGCACTAGAGTATACTTAAGTGAACAGTTTTCAGGTTCTGTTTGCTTTATATTTTAGTGAGAGACGAACTTTTGTGCAATCAGCCTACTCATCCGCAACGTTCGCTTTTGCATTGACGTGTAGTTACAGACATTTTATCGGAGTGTATATTACTGTGTAGTGTTAGACTTTTTTATAGCAGTGTATAGTGAGTGTAGTACAGTGCCTACCTCCCCCCCCAGTAGTGAATTGTGGGTCTTTCGCATACGTATTGCTAGTCCGCTTCTCCTCATCATCACGGCGGCATCAGTGCTTGCTTCCCCGCCTGAGCACCACCACCTGGGCTCGCCTGCACGCGCCTTCCCTCACGTGCGGTGTTAGAGGCGTACCCCCCACGCGCACTTTTTCACTGCGTTTTACCCAGGAATCTTTATTACTTTCCTGATTTTTACTCATTTTGAGCATTACCTGCCTTTTTATACTGCATAATGGACGATTCTCATCCTTCTGCCCATTCTGGAGATTCCCTACATGCTATGGACGAACTGTACGACTTCCTCAACACTCCTCATGAGGACTATGAGGCCCCCACGACCCATTATGAGGCAGAGGCTGTCGCATACTCACACCTACTGTCACTCTCAGCGTTACGGTCACACGAGACTAGCGGTGATATCTTTCAAATACTGAAGTTTCAACTAGAATATGAGCAACGCCGATTTCACTAGAACACCTTACGACGATGTGAGGAAAATGAAAGATTTACAGCACTCCTACAGACGATGGTACATATGTGGAGTGCCATGAAAAAAGTAAGTTATGAGAAAATGATAATATTGATATGTAAATCACAGTCTAGCATGCATAGTTCGCTCCTAACTAAAATGACACCAATCCGTATGACCTTTTAATTCCAAATAATAAACAGAGTTGGATATTGATGATATTACTAGTGGGTTGTGTTCTAATTAACGTAAGCCATAGAAATGTAATTAGGGACTCTGAAATTACATTAATTAATAGCCAAAGGATTCTATTATTATTAGCATCAGAGCGCTTCATAATGCATGGCCTAGCTATACACATGAGCCATTTTTCACCTTATGTGGGGAGCGGCTGAGTCAAGGCAATAAACTCAGACTATTGGAAGAGAAAATACAGAGGATGGGATTCCCAGTCCCCTCGCTCCGCACCATTTAGTTGATTCTTACGACACGCAGGGAAACACTGATGAAGTATTCTAACCCCCTTCCGCAGAGGTAGAGTTCATTATTAAAAATACGCGAACCAAACTGGCAAAATTCTAACTTTTTCTTCGCTCTTCCTCTATATTTCATTTCTTTATTAAAACCACAAACTTTGCCTCGTTCCTGCAATCAATTTTTCACCACAGTTTATCGCTTGGACGTAATTTTATCCGGGACTTTTCCACAAGTTTCAGTTGATGGGCAGTTTTTGGCGCAAAAATATTTCTAACTTTCGACTCTGAAGCTAAATATGACTTCGTTCTCTTTATTTTCTCAGGAGAGAAAGAGAGAGAGAGAGAGAGACAGATAGAGCGAGAGAGAGAGATTCAAATGATATAACATTTTCTGGTCATAGCACACAACATATTTTCAGAGGCATAAATATAAGCCAGTTTGACAATCCACATCGTCTGAATTTTAAAGCCATTAGTCAAATTCATCCAATTATTCCCTCATTTTTGTGTTGACGGTAAAATCTTTTCTATGCAATTTCACAGAGGCATAAAAATTCCTCTCACACTGGGTTTACTTTTTATTTTATTTTTTTTTTTGTGGGAGTGAATTTTGTTTTATGATTTCATTATTTATCAGTGACTTTTCAACTATAATTTTAAGTTGGGTCTGTTTAATGCCAATGTTTATATTCCAAGAGTGTTACGAAATCCTTTTTTTTTTCATCATAGCCTAATTTAAAAAATCCTCTCTCTCTCTCTCTCTCTCTCTCTCTCTCTCTCTCTCTCTCTCTCTCTCCTCTCTCTCTCTCTCTCTCTCTCCCCCCCCCCATTTCTAGTTCCCCTACTGTATTAAGCGGGATATATGTTGAAAATAATAATCTATCTATATACATTAGCCATTTTTCCCCTATAAGAGGAGTGGATGAGTTAGGGCAAAATGATCTGACTCTTTGGGAAGAGAAAATACAGAGGAAGGGTATCCCAGTCCCTTTGCTCCGTCCCATTTAGTCAACTCTTATGACACGCAGGGGAACACGGAGGAAATATTCTAACCCCTACCTCAGGGGTGAAAAGTAGCTTTTATGGTTCTAATATTTATTGATCTGTGAATTAATCTCTATTTCATGCATGATGTAGTTCATTCATTACAATTCCTGCAGCTTACCTTATTTTGCAATTATTTAGCAGACATCGATATTGAATACGTTCCTGACAAACAAAGCGTGGTTCGCACGCCTCTCTTGTCATTGATTTCATTGGTTTTATGAGAAGAATTTCTCTCCTCTTTTTCTCTCTGACCAACAGTAATTTAATCCCTCGAACCCTTTGCTGAAATACATTTTCAAAGGCGAAGACTTTTGACATGGATGATTTTATTCCTTGTCTAGTGTTCTGTAATCAGATTGTTGCAGCTATCGCATAAAGACACTATATGTCACTTAGCATAAATTTGGAATTGAAAAAAAACACTCAAGCAATAAATGTGCGTAAAGTGAAAATAAGGAGAGAATACCTCCCATACTGTTAGTATTCTTTTTTTTTCGATATTCAACATTTCTCTATGTTCTGTTTAATGTGCGAATAGTGGGTCGTGTATTCATTGTAATCATTATGAAGGAATTCAAGTCTCCCTCTATCTCCCACTCTCAGTAAAGCTTCAGACGTGGAAATGAAATTCGCTCACTACATGACAGATTTAATCTCTCAAAGAATTTTTTCACTTGACGTGTTATTGACTATTTAACTTGGAAGAACTGTAAAAATAGTTTAATTTTTTTTATTTATGATTGTGACACCAGGACGGGCATATATATATATTTCAGTGGCACTTGATGTCTTGTGCGATAGAAGTCGAAGAAGCTAATATATGTGTTTACCTCGTCTGTTTATGATATATATATATATATATATATATTATATATATATATATATATATATATATATATATATATATATATATATATATATATATGATATATATATATATATATATGAGTTAGTTTTTATCCTCTTGAATGATATTTATCTCAGCTAAAGCCCAAGATCGATGAAATGAAATTATGGGTATTGCACAAAGGCATATGTCTTTTTTTCTTATTTTCTTTCTTTAAGAGTATCGTCTTTTAGAAATGAGTGACATTTTGTTTTTTTGTCGATCCACCCGCGTCATAGCATTCCACACTGTGTCTCAAGTCTCTGTCAAATATTGACAGTGGCCTTTTACGATCTACGGTTTAATCTTTTGAAGTTTTCTCGTTTATTTATCGGATGCGAATTTTCTCAGATTACTATAATTTTCCTTACAGACATGTGCGTATACTTTCTCCGGTGCTTCCATTATATTTTGATTCAATTTGGACAATCCAGAGGCTTAAAAATTCTCGAGATAAAAAAAACTTTATGTTCAAATTGTTCAGATTTGTGCAATAATCATTCTCGAAGCAGATCACTTTGGATCAATCATTTTTATTCAAGCATCGCTCCTACATTTCCGAAACAATTTTATGAGTAATAAAAATAGTTAAAAAATCATATTTTGCTGCGTTAAATAATAATAATAATAACAATAATAATAATAATAATAATAATAATAATAGTAATAGTGATAATAATAATAATTATGATGATTTTGTGTGCCAAATCTCCATCGAAAGAGGAAATTAAATAGAAAAAGAAGTCATCCAACTCCACCGTTCAATTATTCCAGAACAATGAACATGGAAAGGGAGGTTGACAGAAGGCGAGATTCTCGGAAACTGGAGATAAGAGAGAAAACGTCACGGAGAAGATAAACACGCTTGGCCTCCAATTCTCATGTCCTTGTTCAATTTGTTCCGGTTTTACGTCACGGACTCTCTTTTCTACCAAGGGTTAGGACGGTTGCCTCCTTGCGAAGGATTTGTTGTGGCAGATGTAATCGTTACCCTGAGTGCATGCCCTTGCTAACCTCAGACCGTGACGGGGCGCGAACCCTCGACCAGACGCCGCTGAGTAACGGCAGTCACATCCACATTTACTTTCTGGAAGGCAAAAAGCCTCAGACTTTCATTTAAGTATTTTCATTTTATTCTGATTCTTCAGTTTGTAGATTTGAGGTTCACTCTCTTTACCTTACCAAAAATATATATTTGCCTTTGTGCAATACGCTTCATTTTATTTCATCGATTTTGGGCTTTAGTGGAGATAAATATCGTTCTAGAGGATAAAAACTAATTGTGATATATATATATAATATATATATATATATATATATATATATATATATATATATATATATATATATATATATATATATATATATTTATATATATATATATATATATATATATATATATATATATATATAAATATATATATATATATATATATATATATATATATATATATATATATATATATATATATATATATATATATATATATATATATATATGTATATATATATATATATATATATATATATATATATATATATATATATGTATGTAAATATATATATATATATATATATATATATATATATATATATATATATATATATATATATATATATATATATATATATATATCATAAACAGACGAGGAAAACACGTATATTAGCTTCTTCGACTTCTATCGCACAAGACATTAAGTGCCACTGAAATATGGATTATTTTAAATTGTTTTCCTGTGCTTCCAAGTTTAATAGTTAATAACACGTCTAGTGGAGAACCTATTCGAGATATGTAATTTGTCATGTAGTGAGTGAATATCATTATCAGGTATGAAGCTCTACTGAAAGTGGGAGATAATGTGAGACTTGAATTCCTTATAATTATTACAATGAATATAAACGACCCACTATTCGCACATTAAGCAGAAAATAGAGAAATGTTGAATATCGAAATAAAAAATAAATACTAACAGTACGGGAGATATTCTCTCCTTATTTTTACTTTACGCATATTCATTGCTTGATTTTTTCAATTCAAATTTATGCTAACTGATATATAGTGTCTTTATGAAATAGCTACATCAATTTCATTACGGAACACTAGACTGGGAATAAAATCATCCATGTCAAAGGTCTTCGCCTTTGAAAATGTATTTCAGCAAAGGGTTCGAGGGATTTAAATTACTGTTAGTCAGAGAGAAAAAGAGGAGAGAAGTTCTTCTCATGAAACTAATGAAATCAATAACAAGATGGAATGCGTGCGAAACTGGCTATGTTTGCCGGGAACGTATTCAATATCGATGCCTGCTAAATAATTGCAAAATAAGGTAAGCTGCAGGAATTGGATTGCATGAGCTACAGCCTGCATGAATAAGACAATGATTCTCAGAGGAGGGAGCTAGAATACTTCCTCCGTGTTCCCCTGCGTGTCGTTTGAGTTAACTAAAAGGAGAGAAGCGATGGGAATGTGAATCCCTTCCTCTGTATCTTTTCTTCCCAAAGAGTCAGAGTATTTTTGTCTTAAATGAGCCACTCCCCTTATAAGGGGAAAATGGCTCATATATATATATATATATATATATATATATATATATATATATATATATATATATATATATATTTATATATATATATATATATATATATATATATATATATATATATATATATATATATATATATATAGATAGATAGATAGATAGATAAAAGCTGCTGCACGGTAAATACAGGAGACAAGGGTCTACGAAGCTTTTACAGTTTAGCATGAGGAAGCAGCCTTATGGCACATAAATGTCGTTTAACAGATATTAAGGATGATATATATATATATATATATATATATATATATATATATATATATATATATATATATATATATATATATATATATATGGTAAGGAAGCCCATAAGTGTTATATAGTGTTATTTTTTTCTATGTATTGTTTCACTGATGGGTTTCCTTACCATTTAGTGCTGCATGCTAACAGTTTGTGCTTACTCATATATATATATATATATATATATATATATATATATATATATATATATATATATATATATATATATATATATATATATATATATATATATACTAAGATATATGTACGTCACCAAGTACAAATTCTGTAAGAACGAAGATGCGTAAATTAAAAATGAAAGAAAAAAATCAAATCTGATAAATATCAGATTTTGACCCAGTCAAATCAATTTACCTTAGCGTTGTATATTATGAGACACATTGTAGAATGTAGAACAAAGCTATTAAATAAAGGTTCATTATAAAAGTCCCCAGGCACTCATCTATTTTTATCAGGCCCCAATAAACATTAAGCTGACATCGATGGCATGTAAAATTCATCCACGTTGACTGACTGACTGCTTTATTCATTCTTATTTTCTTACAGTTAAGCTTTTTTTTTACTAACTTCTCTCTTATTTGGAAAAAAAATGGAAAGATTTTGATTAAAATATTAAATTCATCATCTCATCTACTTGCGAGAGAGAGAGAGAGAGAGAGGAGAGAGAGAGAGAGAGAGAGAGAGAGAGAGAGAGAGAGAGAGAGAGAGAGAGAGAGAGAGAGTAAGCGCGAAAATAATCCCGGTGAGGTTGAACAGTTGAAGCGGTAAACTCTGCGTATAGCCTAATGTATTTAATTTTTTTTTTTATCACTAACAATTTTACGTAAAGAGAATATTCTTGCTTAATGCATTATATAGATTCACATGCTGCTTACCAATGAGATACCATATTGTTAGTTAGCTAGCCACACACACAAATGGATTTCATAATCGCATCTGACGCGGTTCTGTGTATGGCCAGGACAAGATCCTAGCCATACACAGAATTGCATCAGATGCGTTTATGAAATCCATTTGTGCGTGTCTAGCTAACTAACAATATGGTATCCTAGGTTTACACTGTTTAAGAAATCGGGCCTTTATCTATTGCTTTAATTTCTTGATATGCCCCTGTGCTATGGAAATATATCAGAGGCTTCCAGTTCATAAGCTATTTTGATTACTGAAAGGAATTGGTTATGAAAATTTATTTTATTCTAGAATATGCCCAATTACATATTACATCAATACTTATTAAGTGAATTGGAGGGAATAAAAAAAAAAATATTGGGTCATAGTTTAAATTGGTCATATTTCAGCCTCGCTGATCATTTTTAGTATATAAGTAATGATTTCACAGTGAAGTCGGTGAATGATGCAATATTTAAGCAGACTTTAACAAAAAAAGTTTTGTTTCACTAACAGTCCCCATCCGGAGGTGATCACAGGCGGATTGAAGCTCTTCAAGCCTGGATGCCCTCCCTATCGCTCCGCCGTGGGCTCGAACGCGGGTCCGTCACCTGCCGAGTCTAGCATTCTGTCGCTAAGTTACGGCGGTCCCCTAAGTTTTAACAGACCTTACTTTATGTAATTGCTCTTCGTTGCCTTTGATGTATAATCACCGGTAGAGAGCAATTATTTTTGCAGCTGCGAATATATAAATAAATAAATAAAATAAATAAATAAATAAATAAATAAATAAAAGCAGAAAAGGCAGAAATCGCCACGACGAATTGGACTATGAAACGGCTTGTGCAATCCAAAATCAAAATTAGAGGAGAGGGGCTTGCAAGGCATCGCAGAGATTTCAGGGAATTGAGAAAAACCGGGTTGGTACAAAAACATTCTTGTTGGGAAAATTCTACAGTTGATAAATCTAGTTATGAGACTCCCTGAATATTGTGAACCAAATCTTCAATAGCTGCTGAAAAAAACAATCAGTCTCTTTCTCGTAATTATTTCTGCATTACATCTGCCAATTTAAATATGGAAAATTTAAGCTGGTCTTACGTCACGAACTCTCTTTTCTACCAAGGGCTAGGACGGTTGCCTTCTTGCGAAGGACTTGTTTTGGCAGATGTAATAGTTTCCCTGAGCGCATGCCCTTCCTAACCTTAGACCGTGGCGGGGCGGGAATCCTCGTCCTGCCACCTCATAGTCGCGGACGCTACCGCTTTGCCACGGTGACTACAGTATATGGAAAATATCGTTTTGCAAAATTTCTGCAAACAGTCTACGGACAGAGAAAGCCTTATCACAAGCGGGTTTGACCCAATTACAAACTATATTATACGTTTAGGCCTATGTCTTCATATTTATTAAGAATTATTTGTAAAGATATCACTCCGAAACTCATAATATTTATAAAAAGAAATCTTAGACCTTTATAAACAAAATTCCATCATCCAACTTGCTAACATTTTGAAATATTACATTGCAACATTTGGATAAATTATTTTAAATTATTTCTTTACACAAACCCCAAAATATAAACTGCAATTCTTTTGTTAATATTTTTTTTTCGTAATGTCCCCCACAGAAATCAGAGTATCACAATCTCATGTAATTTAGTTACCGAAACACAGACAAAATATTAACAAAGTCATTGATGAAAGGACAAGCATCGGAACAGATAACATCACCCTCTCGTCATCTAAAATGGAAGTGACATGGTGTCATGAAGCGTTTCCACTTATCTGTATGGCCTTTGATACCTGCTTTTGAAGCACTTCAATGGCAGACTGTGTCCCAAAGGTGAACAGCTTATAAAGTAACACAAAACGTACCCAGTATGTAATAGTCCACGTGCCATTGGAAAATAAAATAAGACAATAAATATATCACTTACATAACACACTAGGACTAAGCGTTATTTAAAAACACTGCATCAAAATATGATGGAAGACCCCACTCTGTACTTGAAGTCCATCAAGCATAAAGCTCAGAGCCTCTTACACCTTATGAAAAATGTTGAAAAGATCTTGCAGTATCCTCAAAGAGAAGAAAGCTATTTCTGTTCAAGAAGATGCTAGGCGAATCATTCTGAATTTTATTTTAAGAAACAGCGCAACATTTAACTGACAAACATACAAAGATGTCTAAATTAGTATATTATCCTACATCAAATTAATCAAAGCTTGAAATCTCCACAAAATTGAGCTTACTTGCTATTCCAGTGACTGACACACACACACACACATACATATATATATATATATATATATATATATATATATATATATATATATATATATATGGATTCGGTTTTACGTCACGAACTCCCTTTTCTACTAAGGGCTAGGACGGTTGCCTTCTTACAAAGGACTTGTTTTGGCAGATGTAATCGTTACCCTGAGTGTATGCCCTTACTAACCTCAGTCCGTGACGGGGCGCGAACTCTCGACCTGCCGCCTCAGAGTCGCAGACGCTATCATTTTGCCACGGAGACTACTACTACACACACACACACACACACACACACACACACACAATATATATATATATATATATATATATATATATATATATATATATATATATATATATATATATATATATATATATATATATATACATACAAACAGCCATACAGCATAGTTGAGTCTGGTTTACCCTATATACATTCAAAGCAAAAAATGAGTGAAATTATTGCAATAATGACCGATTGTGTTTTGGATAATTTCCACAATTAAGTTTTTTTTTGCCAAATGGTACCGACAGAATATGAAAGTATGGCATAATTAGCTAATTGCATTGGATGTGTCCTAATTAGATCACAAGGGAAAACTACTTAAATTCTCTCTCTCTCTCTCTCTCTCTCTCTCTCTCTCTCTCTCTCTCTCTCTCTCTCTCCTCTCTCTCTCTCTCTCTCTCTCTCTCGCGCTTATATTCAAAGTAACAAAGTCAGTTGATATAAACTTATAAGTTAAAAGTCATAGAAAATCATTATAACTCCGTGGATATAGTGTTTCTGTGTATATTTTATCTTTTCATTATTATTATTAGTAGCAGAAGTAGTAGTGGTAGTAGCAGGTAGTGTAATTATAACTATTAATTATGGTCATCAATTTTCTTTATTGTAATATTTAACATTGTTATTAATTTCTGTATTATCAAAGCTAATGCTAATATTTTCATTACCATTATTATTATTTTCGTAGTATTATATATATATATATGTGTGTGTGTGTGTGTGTGTGTGTGTGTGTGTGTGTGTGTGTGTGTGTGTGTGTGTGGGTATCACGATAATCCGAAATATAGTCAGGTATAGATGATGTCTAACATTCATATAAAACACAACCTCCTTTAAAACAATAAAATACTATTATTCCACAATTTCAATAAGCACCCTCTTTTAAAGCAACGCCACATTACAATGTTTTCATAGGAGTATTTCCTATGATCATCATCATCATCAAGAAAACTTAATTACAAAATTGAAATATGAAAATGAAAAATATAAGAATGTTTAGCGTCTGCGTTAATTAGTTCCTTAATCGGCGATTTCTTAAAAAAGGTAAATGGATGGATGGATTCGGTTTTACGTCACGAACTCCCTTTTCTACTAAGTGCTAGGACGGTTGCCTTCTTGCGGAGGAAATGTTTTGGCAGATGTAATCGTTACCCTGAGTGTATGCTCTTACTAACCTCAGTCCGTGACGGGGCGCGAAGCCTCGACCTGCCGACTCAGAGTCGCGGACGCTACCATTTTGCCACGGAGACTAACTTCTTAAAAATATAAATAATAATGTTAAATTAAGGAAAATTATTTTTGCTGATAACTCCTGACCAAGACTAGGCTAAAACTACACAGTGTTACTTTGCTACACCTTTTTTTTTTCCACGAAGCCGCGGTAGTATTAGTGACGCGATTGTAATGTCTATTTATAATCTAGATACAATCCCCACAATCCTTCATGTAAGAAAGGTGGCCGAGTAAAAGCATAACCTATTTAATAGATATAAAACCAATCGCAATCCCTCTTAAGGGGGGTTTACACGGTCAAACGGTTCGTCGAACGCGGTACGACAGACAAGTGTTTGAAGTGATATTCGAACGTGTTAACTGGGTATTTGGTTGTCGAACACGTTCGACAAACGTGTTCGACAACCAAATACTCCGTTCACACGTTCGAACATCACTTCAAACACTTGTCTGTCGAACCGCGTTCGACGAACCGTTTGACCGTGTAAACCCCCCTTTAGTTGTGTCCGAGTCAATCCTCACACTCATTTTACTGGATAAAATGTCTGCAACCCCTCCGTGTAAGGGGGTGGCCAAGTCAAAGCAGAGACCTGTTTTAGCCCGCGTATCTCATAACTCATCGCAGGATAAGAATATGAAAGGGGAGGGGAGTCCCAGTCCCCTCATTCTACCCCATTTAGTCGAGATTTACGTCACATTCGGGTTCACGGAGGTGGTATTTTTGTGCCCCGAGCATGAGAAAGAAAAAAAGACGATATAGAGTAAAACAGATGGATTCGGTTTTACGTCACGAACTCCCTTTTCTACTAAGGGCTAGGACGGTTGCCTTCTTACGAAGGACTTGCTTTGGTAGATGTAATCGTTACCCTGAGGGCATGCCCTCAGGGTAACGATTACATCCACCAAAGCAAGTCCTTCGTAAGAAGGCAACCGTCCTAGCCCTTAGTAGAAAAGGGAGTTCGTGACGTAAAACCGAATCCATCTGTTTTACTCTATATCGTCTTTTTTTCTTTTTCATGCTCGGGGCACAAAAATACCACCTCCGTGTACCCAAATGTGATGTAAAACAGAGAGAGAAGGACACAAAGAAATATCAACTCCCCAACTTGGATAATAATTTATTTGTGTGTGTGTGCTTGCGTGTGCATACACACAAACACACATGTGATAATACAGAGAGAAAGAGAGAGTCAGACGTGAATACTTTATTGTCAAGAACGATATAAGTTGAGTAAGATTAAGTCTGATCAATCCCTAATTGATCTAACACTAAAACCAGACATTTAAAGATTATGAAAGAAACTTACAAAATTAATTCATGTTTTTTTCTGTCTCTTTAAAACTCTTCTCTTTTCACAGCATATCGTAAAATTAGTTAATATGTAGTATTAACATATCATTACTCACTGACAAAGCATGTAGTATCAAATTCTATTAACTGTTAACGTTATTCCACTAAGATTTCCATATTCATGTTTTTCGTATGATAAAAGTTCTAAAGAAATTCTTTGTCTTTACAAAGCATTAACATCACCAAAAATATTTACATATGATAATATTTTTTTCTACAAAACTGTATCAGTACTTGCCAATAATATATTGTGAATAAAGTCACTGGGTATTTTTTCAAAGTTAATGAAATTACCCTAAATACATGACAAAGTAAATAAGTCTCGCCAGATAATTAAATATATTTTTATTTCCCATAGCATAGATTGGCCACTCATCGTTTTCTATATTAAGCGCTGTAAATAAAATGGTTTCGATTAGGTATAACTCACCTAGAGACAATATTAAGGCACCATCACAATCCCGGTATTTTTTTTTTCTTAATGATTGTGACACCAGGACGGGCGAAAAAAAAATAAATCTACCCTCATCAAACCTGGGCACGAAGAAAACAAAAAGAGAAACAGAGATGGGGAGTGTTGTGACTTGTCAGATGTGAAGCGATAATAAGACATGTGTAACGAATATTCAAGATATTCGGTGTTGATGTAGGCATAGCAAGAGAACCGTAACTGAAGGAAGACTTAACATCGAACTGTCCAGGACAGTCTTATTTAAGTCCACAAGACCCTTCAGCTGTAGATATAGGCCAAAGTCGCTTATGAAATACTATTTTTGCCTGAAATAAAAATATGTAGCCCATAAAACTACTCTTTTATTGTTATATGTTAAAAATTCTTCGTTCATGGGTACATTTTGCTTTTCTATTTAATACTTGAAATTCGCTTAAAATGCATGGCCAGCTCTTTAAAATACTACAAAATAAAGTTTAAAAGTCAAGCATTTGCTTCACTATGTTACCTGCGTTTATTTACTATATGTAAAACGGAGTTTTAAAATGAGTTATACCGATAAATATAAGCTTTTTACATGAAAAAAAAGCCAGGCAAATAAAATGACAAACAGTAATATTTCTAACTGGCGAAATACGATATTTATTTTGTGCTTTGGGTAACTTTGCTTAAAACTGTTGCATGTTTGTAAATTATGGGGACACCTAACATAGTATCTATCTATCTATCTATCTATCTGTCTATCTATCATCATCATCTATATATATATATATATATATATATATATATATATATATATATATATATATATATATATGGCGCACGCAAGAGCTATATTCTCTCTTATAAGGACAGTGGTCGAGTCAAAGCAAAACTTAGACTTTTTGCAGCTGCAATATAGGGAGAGGGATGCCTATTTCCATCACTTCACCCCAAATAGTCAATTTCCACAACACACAGAGGAAAGCAGATGACGTGGTATTACCAGAGGAAAAAACATGAAAATACAAAGTAAAAGAAAATGTGATGATTGTTTAATCAAACAAGATTGAAGCTAATTGACGTGTGAACAAGCAATTTGAAATTGTTAATGTCGATAGCTAAAATTTTTATCTAAAATTACAAAGAAATGTTTTAGTTCTCAATATAGCATTAATAAGGTAAATGACGTAGGTCTATTTTTGTACAATAATAATAATAAGATTTAACATATATGACCAATTTCAATGCATATTCAGTATATCAATATGCTAAAAAGAAAAATTCGCCAAGGGACATTATTATCATGTGTAAAAGATAATCTCTTACATGCATTCATCTCTTTAGTACAAGATCCTCCACTTACGAACAGCCGAGTTACGAACATTCAGAGATACTAACAAAAACATACCCATTATCTATCTATGTATTAATGTATGCATTACTGCACTGTACTGCATTATTACATTATTATTACTGTATTAAAATTCATTAGTATTATATGCTTTATTTTATGTAGTAGTGAAGTGTCTTAGCCTAAGTACTGTACAGTACTGCATATGTATGTACAGTACTGTACTGTTTTTTACCTATAAACACAACTTATGAACAATTCTACTTCTGAACGGACTTCCGGAACCTAACTCGTTCGTAAGTTGGGGAGTGTCTGCACTTAGTTAATGCTTTTTATGTATCAGTCTATTCTAACCTAAAGATGACCAAGTAAAGACAGTCCTCTTTTTCTTTTGAGGGTATTATATTTGCTTGAGCTATAATAATTTTACCTTAGGAACCCCATACAAGTCTTAGATGCACTAATGGTAGAGGGCTGTTGGGTTTTTGATATTCATTAACTAATTTGTTTTTTAGAATAAAGATATGATAGTGATGTAAATATAGTTTTAGAGTACTGCCAACATATTACCAATTTATTCATTTGACTTGATACTAGCTTATAATTTGAATTAACTTATATTTATGGACTGAGAGAGAGGGAGCAGAGAGAGCAGAACAGTAAAATGTTACTGTCCCATGAAAGCATAGATGCTTATTACCCCCTTTGCAATTGGAAATTCTTACTTTTATCTACATCGCTGAAAATCTCATTTTTGTCTTGACATTTACTCCCAAACTTCTTATGCATTTTCCTAATGCTCCTCTTCTGGTCCTGAATTTATCCTCAGGATATTGGCATAAATGCTTCTTGGATATTCTCTGACATATTTATTTATGTAAAAATAAATTAGATACGAAGTCATAAATAACATTTACATAGCTTATTAATTTTATGTAATGAGCATATTCTTGCTGAATGCCCTATACATTTACATGCTGCTAAGCCAGTGAAACTTTATCATTTGTGGCAAGTTCTTGATATTCCTCTGTGCTATGCAAATATATCAAAGGCTTCCAATTAATAAGATATTTTGATAACTGAAAAGAATTGGAAATGAAAATTGATATTATTCTATAATATGCCCAGGTACATTTTACATTAGTATTTATTAAGTGAATTGGAGAGAATCAAACAAAATAAAATATTGGGTCATAGTTTAAATGGTCACATTCCCTTCTCACTGATAATTTTTAGTCCAGACACTCCTCAACTTACGAACAAGTTAGGTTCCAGAAGTCTGTTCATAAGTAGAATTTTTCATAAGTTGTTCATGTAAATAAATTACTGTACACTACATATGCAGTATATGCACTACTATGTAGTACTTAGGCCAAAGACACTTAATTGCTACGTAAAAAATAAAATATCCAGTATTAATAAGTTGGTGTTTTGTATGTACAGTACTGTATACATGATGGCTAAGCACCAGAGAGGTGTGAAAATATCACTCGAGGTTCCAGGACCTTTGTTTCAGTTATCCCTTTTGAAGAGAGTGATAGAGAGATTCTTTTACCAAAGAGTAAAGTAGCTCTTATCCAGAAATGCCTTCACCCATTAAGTACCTTTTGCCTTATAATGCAAGCGTATTATTATTAGTACAGTATTTACATTCTGCAGGCCCATGGGCCCCCCTGGACATAGGGCCCCTGGTTCGGGCTCCCCAGGCACCATTGTTAATACGGCCCTGACTGCAAGTAAGAAATATGTGATGAAAATCCAAGTGGGTCTGTAACCTTATATGAGGTAGAGAGTACAGATGCTCCTCATCTAACGTTATCAATTGGTTCCAATAATTCCCATGTAAGTAAAAAATCGCTTATAATCAAAACCCCTATATCTGTAGAAAACATATACTGTAGTCTATACTCAACCTCCTGTAAATACAGTACTCTGAATTATGGCTAGATTGCTGTACTTTACTTAAAATTTGCCAAATACAATGTAATTTTTATGTATATACAATACTGTATATTTTATAGTATATATGAGGGGGGTAGATTTTGTGAGTTGTTATCCTTTTTTAATATTTTCCAATTGTGTATGTTCAAAATTGCACTACTTAAAGCAGCGTAAAACGAGGGAAAACTTTTATTAGAAACAGTTTTGCAGAAGCAACACAGATGTTATTAGATTTATTGGAATATAATTTCCTTATCAGTACTGTACTTAATATATACAGTAAAAGGAAACTAGGTGTCTTTCTTGGAATAGGTTTTCTTGCAGTTTTATAATTGTATTGAAAGCAAGTACAATAGAATATATCATTCCTTGCCAAATAGCAATTGTTTGTAAATTTTTTTGTTTAGTGTTTTAAACATGTAATTAGGTTTTGCATAAGTTTTATTTCAATTTCATGTGTTCTAGAATGTTATATTGTCTTCAGCATAATGTAATTTCTGAAGTGTATGGTACATGTAATTTTTTTATTATAACTATTTACGAAACTTTTCCATTCACATGATTTTATGGTAACTATTACGATGTGCTGCGAATAATGAGAGAGAGAGAGAGAGAGAGAGAGAGAGAGAGAGAGAGAGAGAGAGAGAGAGAGAGAGAGAGAGAGAGAGAGAGAGAGAGAGAGAGCTGCATCCTCTTTATTTGACTCTGATGGATAGTCAAAATCAGTGTTGCTGGGAGATCACTTTGATGATTGTTCGTTTGCTATGTCAGCATTTCAAATTATTTTTCAAGATTAATCTTCAACTAACGCCTTATTGCATGTCATTGGATTTTGCATATGCTTATACCTGATTCCCCTGCTCCAGCTTGTCTATGTTCATCCTTGATCAAATGGGGACTAAAATTCTGATACGAATCAGCAAACTTGGAGACACCATGATAATGATTTTAGTAACTGAGATATTCTTAAAATACTTTATTACTTTTTTCTATTTTATTATTGGATAATTATGTATATATATATATATATATATATATATATATATATATATATATATATATATATATATATATATATATATATATATATATATACATATATACATATATATACACACACACACACTTGATCTCAATTTGACAGTTGGATATATATATATATATATATATATATATATATATATATATATATATATATGTGTGTGTGTGTGTGTGTGTGTGTGTGTGTGTGTGTGTGTGTGTGTGTGTGTGTGTGTGTGTGTGTGTGTGTGTGTGTCACAGTAAACACTATGAAAAATGAAAGTCAGATTCGTCTGGTGTTTGATTTGGAATATACGCTTATTTATTCTGTAATATTCTGAAGCATATAAATGAAACAAAATATTTAAGTATTAATTTTTTTCAATTGCAGTTACTTTGAGCACTGAATATAATTTACTGCTGCTGTTATTAATTGTTGTTTCCATTTGTTTGTTTGTTTTTTTACTGCAGTGTTGTAAACTGAATGTTTGTTTGCATAGATTATTTACTTTGACACATAATTATATTTTCTTCATTATGCAATTAACGGGACCTTTGTTGTAAATGAATTTATGTACTCTGTAGTGTACGTATTTATATTTATTTGATGGCCGCGGCATCTCAGTGGTACAACACGTAAGTTAGAATGTGACGAACCTGATTACCCAGGTTCGATCTTATCTGCAGGACATTGGGAAGGGTAGCCAGGCTTAATCCCCCTGCTCCATGTTGGTCTGTGTCTACCTCCATGCATTGGGGACAGAACAGAAAAGATGGATTATGTACATATAGTATGTAAAGTGATGACCCTACCGACTTGGCTAATAATCTCACTTTTTTTTTATATTTTGGTTGAAGAACATTAAGTGAAGAAGCTCTAGTACTTCTATGGGAGAAGCTCTCTCTATACACTCTTTTTAAAGGGAATAATTGAATGCGGATGTAATATAGGAGTAATACATGCATTTTTCTCTGATGTTATGTCATATATATATATATATATATATATATATATATATATATATATATATATATATATATATATATATATATATATATATATATATATATATAATATCACAGAACACCCGAGAGAAATGCACATGTCTCACTTATTTCACTCCTGTGTTACATATATTGTCGTCTTGTCAATCCCTCGAGGTCTTGGGTGATGGCGTTCGCTCCGTTATGTCAGGACGTTTGCTAAATCCCCAGGGCAAAGTCGCCTCTGCGTTTGTTTGTTTAATGCGCACTCAATGTTGTACTCCAAATTGAACACGATATTTCACATATTAATTAACTGATTTCAGTGGCAAAGAAACCATGACGGTTGGAGCTGATGCATCTGTTGCAGATTTCATCCGTCTTCGCAACTGTTGAAATAGGAGAATCTTTATTCGCCTGTTCTGCCATTGAAGACTTGAGGTTTGGAGCATTCTTATTCTGGCTCCTTATCCTTGGCCTTGTTACTATTGGTGACCCGTGCCATAAGTTAAGGGTTCTGACGGCTTTGGAAGGCATAGGGTCAGCACGTCAAGGTGATGATAATAATAATGTGTGTTCTAGTGTGACTGTAGGTATTCGCGCATGCTTGTATATGTGTGTTGCAAGTGTGGATGTGTGACATAGACTAGCAACCAGATAAAACGGATAAGAGAAAGTTAGGAGAAAAGTTTGGTTCATTAATGTGCTCGACTTTGGAAATTTTGTTGCTTAATTGAAGAGTACTGGTCATACTTTGACTTTTTTGTTTTATATCATTAGGAACTCATGGATGGAAATAGTTGGAATTTAGACAAAGGGAGGAATTGTCCTAAGTGGGAGAGGCAGGAAGATGTGTCCTGTTTTCTCATTCACTGTGATCCTTATCTTTGACTGTTGACTTTCTCTGGATATAGTAAACAAAATTTATTGATATTTTGTAGGCATGATAAAGAAAACATTTATGTATATATATGTAAGGGAAAACATATTTGAATCTTCTTCTTCTTCTTCCTCTATTTGCGTTCCCATTTTCATATGGGGTCGCATCTCTTCACTAGTCGTCTCCACTGGTTCCGGTCCATCACTTGCTCCTCCTCCAGCTGTCTCTCTCTGAGATCCTCCTTCAGTCGGTCCTTCCACCGTAGTTTAGGTCTTCCTCGTCTACGTCTGCCCTCCACGTCCATCTCCATCACTCTCACACCCACGTACTCTTCTTCTCTCCTCTTCACATGACCGAACCACTGTAATCTCATCTCCTGCGCTTTCGCCGACGCCTCCACCACCTTCACTGTACCTCTGATCCGGTCATTTCGTATCCTGTCCTCCCTCGTCACCCCACACATCCACCTCAGCATTCTCATTTCTGCGACATCTATCTTCCTTTCTTGAACCTTTTTCACAGGCCACGTCTCCGCTCCGTACAGCAATGCTGGTCTCACAACTGACTTGTACACTTTTCCTTTCACTCTAGCACTGATTTTCTTGTTACATAGCACCCCTGATGTTCTCTTCCAGCTGTTCCACGCTACCTGGATCCTATGATCAATCTCCCCCCCCAAAAAAAAAAAATATATATATATATGAATTATAAGTGACATTAAGTCATTGAATGCAAGTGAATTGTGGACTAAGGAAGATAAGTTCATTTCGTCTCATAAGTGAAAAAGTTACATAATTAATTAGTAATATTAGTAAATTGATAAGACTGAAAAACAGACAAAAAACAAATATAATAATGACAAATGCGAGAAGAATAAAACAAATAAATTTCCCTAATTAAGAAATGACTGGAAATTTGGAACGTTAAAAAAAAATCATTTTTTTGTTTGTAAAGAGAATATAAAAAAGTTAATTTTTCTGTTTAAAGAGATCATATTCTCAAAAATAGAGAAAGAGACATTAGGGGTTAAATAAACATTACACAATTAGCCAAAAAATAAATAAATAAATAAGAGCAATAACTTAATAATTGGTTCTGAAAACACAAAATTGCGAATGGAATTTCTAAGTCAACATCGATCTCTGGGTCGAATAGTCTTCAGCACATCATGTTGGGAGCATTGAATATATGACATTTTTGCCTAGTGCTTACGGTACATTTACAATACCACTGCAAAGAAAAATAGCAAAAATAACATACATCAACAGAACATGAATTATGATTTTTTTTTTTTTTTTTTTGCTAAATCCAAATGAATTATTTTCCGTTTTTAGTGTGAAAAAATGGTATGGATATGGCATTTCTTTCCTTGTGTGTACTGTATTGTATCCAGTACCAGTGCAGAAAAAAAAAATAAAAAAATAATATTTAACAGTACATGAATATGTCTTTTCCCTTCTGGCCTGATCCAAATAATGTTTTTGTTGGTTTTTATTGTAAATAGTTTTAAATCGTTTTATTGTCACATGTTGTTAGTATAGGAATCTCAAAGAATTTTTTTTTATTTATTTTTTCTCTGCCACTTTTCCTCTGACACTTCTTCAGTTTTTGTGAATAGTTAATTTCGTACGTAACGCATGTAATACAGAAGGTGATTTTTCATATGGTTTATGATATTGCGTATGGGGCCGCGATAGCCCAGTGGTTAGAATTCTCGACTCGGTATATGACCAACCCATGTTCGAGCTTACCGCGGGGCGTTGGGATGGACATACAGCCTTAATCCCCTAGCTCCAACATGCCTTTGTCCATCCCCATTCGAATGGGCACTGATTGGGACACAGTGTTATTTACTGCATAGGCCTAAATAAACGAAGAAGCATGAGAAAAACCATTATTTAATTTTTTTTCCTACGTAAGAGAGTGAAAATTGTCAGTAACAAAACTTATTATTTTTCTTTTTTTTTTATCAGTAAAGTGTACACGTTGTGTGCAAGTACATGCTGTTTATGGATCTTATTTCTTACTTACTTATATCTCAAGTTGGATTCTATTTTCTCCTACTTAAGGATAATGTAAATATATATATATATATATATATATATATATATATATATATATATATATATATATATATATATATATATATATTATATATATATATATATATATATATATATATATATATATATATATATATATATATATATATAATTGTAATTTTTCATATCACTAAAGATTAGCATTTTTAATTTTCATTTTAAGAGCACTGGTGCTTGAATTTTTTCTACAGTCTTGTGTCACTGTTAATCCCCGTTCGATTTGGGATGGACATAATTAATTGCGTACTGTTGGTCTAGCCATGTACTGCTTATTAAGGCTATTTTTTTACCTGTATGGAAGCTGATTTTCTCTCTCTCTCTCTCTCTCTGCTGGCTAGTACAGTGGTAACGCGCTGGCTTCGCATTCACGAGGTCGAAAGATCGGTTCCCGTCCAAGACCGAGAGTTTAAGCTGTTTACTGGCAGGAACTGCTGTGGTTGGACACCACAGTGGGGGGTTTGGGCTTGCCCTGGCTGACGAATACCCATTGTATTGAAATGGAAATAAAGTTTATTATTATTATTATTATTATTATTACTCTCTCTCTCTCTCTAAGGTCAAAGGTACATAGGATAGTAATATATCATCCAATACACCTCTTTGCGCTTGATGTTCCATTGTAAGACTCTCTCTCTCTCTCTCTCTCTCTCTCTCTCTCTCTCTCTCTCTCTCTCTCTCTCTCTCTCTCTCTCTCTCCTGTGAATTTCAGCATCTTATCTAGCCTAAAACAATTTTCGAGTTACAATCATAATCTCTTATTACGTTCTCTGATGACATAATCCCAGTGAGAATTGCAGTGGCCATGCTCTTGAAATTTTAGATTGAAATATGTTCCCTTTTTTCACTAGGTTTTAGGGATTATTATTATTATTATTATTATTATTATTATTATTATTATTATTATTATTATTATTATTATTATTATTATTGTTATTATTATTATTATTGTGATAATATTTAATTGCTCCGGTTTTACGTCACGGACTCCTTTTTCTACCAAGGGCTAGGACGGTTGCCTTCTTGCGAAGGATTTTTTTTTGGCGGATGTAATCCTTATCCTGAGTGCATGCCCTTGCTAGCCTCAGACCGTGACGAGGCGCAAACCCTCGACCTGACGCCTCAGAGTCGCGGACGCTACCACATGAGTCACGGTGACTACTTATGATT
>JAXCGZ010017657.1:0-2500 GCA_037179515.1 Halocaridina rubra | reverse complement strand
AGAGCCAGATGAACGCAATTCCCTTGCCTGTCCCAGCGTCACACTCAAAAAATATATAAAGTTATTCAGAATTCTTGACATTTTCTGCGATTTTTATACAGTACCGTTGTATATATAGATTTTTCGGATCTTATAAAGAAATGCAACCCCAGGGTGCTCAAGGTTTATTTATATATACTAGGCAAGTCATGTAATCTAACCTGACCTGACCTAACCTAATTTAAAAGCTTACAGGGTTATTTAAGTTTACATGGGGATCCTAGAGGTTACTCATCATTGCAAAATCCTGCTTTTCTGAATTCTTAATACTTTCTTGTGTTTATTTCTTAGAAACGTTATTAGTCTTCCTTTACTCGAAAACGTTTTATAAATGGACTGGAAAAAAAGACTCATTATACCTATGTCAACCAACAGATTTTATAAAACATTAAGACATCCATAAAATGATATATCATGACTACGCTTTAAGAAACAAAATGAAAGAAATTAAAATAAAAAACTTTAATATAGTGCGTTCATAACCCAAAATATCATCACTACGTTTTTAAAACATAAACAAAACTTTGATAATCACTGTAATTCTTCTCAAACTTAAAAAAAAAAAAAAAAAACAGACAGACAGACAGAAAAGAACAACTAAACTCTCGACCCACGACATTTCTGGAATCCACAATGTGTTGGCTCAAGATAAAAGAAGCCGTTATTTTGCGTTGTTTATCCAAGATGTCTCTCAGTGGAAACGGACTCAATATTCCCAGGAAATGTTATTCGGTATTATTTCACCCAACTTTTCGTCGCTTACAGAGGACACCCATTTGTACCCTCAACCAGAATTTGACTTTTCCTCACTTTTTTAGGGATCAACCACAACTCTGTTTAAATAGGTATTTTTTTTCTATAAGAATGGGACAAAAGCCCGATTTCTTAAACAGTATAAACCTAGGATACCATATTGTTAGTTAGCTAGATACACACAAATGGATTTCATAAACGCATCTGACGCAGTTCTGTGTATGGCTAGGATCCCGTACGGGATCCTAGGCCTATTTCTTAAACAGTGTAAACGCATCAGATGCGTTTATGAAATCCATTTGTGTGTGTCCAGGTAATTAACAATATGGTATCCTAGGTTTACAGTGTTTAAGAAATCGGGCCAAAGAGATGAACCTTATTATACGTAATAAAGAAGGATAATGTTAAAGTAGGATGAGAGGCATTTGTTCTGCATCTACTAAATCCTTGTCCTGTTAGAATATAAAGGAAGTATCTGACATATGTTAACTAGAAAGAAAATTAACTTTTGTTAATGTGAGGTTTAGATTTTTTAACAATTTTCATATAAAAATTCACTTAAAGTTGTAACATGTTTAAAAGATATGGCAGATTAAAGAAAAATAAATTAGAAGAAATGACGTATGGCTTTTGGCTATTCCGCCGCAAGCCACCGCTGACGTATGAGTTTTGGACTTCCACTTGAACTCACACTTTATAAGATGACTGGGTTATCTCGCCGCTTGTCATCACTGACGTAGGGCTTTTCCTCCTACGTTTATAGTTACTTTAATTATTATGGTAGCGTGGTCACAAGTTAATAAGTGCTAGTGCCTGAAGGGTACAAGGTAAGAATGGACAATTAAGGTAACGTGGTCACAAGGCAAGAATGGACAAGCAGTAGTTCCTTTACTTATATTTATTCTAGAGTACAACACAACCGATGACGCCTCAAATGCCCCCACCCTATGACTTTCACAATCTATGATCTATTCGTGCCCCTGGCTATATCTAACTAACTGTCTCTGCCCTGGGTGGCTCTTTAAATACCCCCAGGGGCAGGGCGTGGCTTAACATCCAATTCTCCAATGAAATCAGTCAGATCTAGTCCAGCCAATCAGCGCCAGGTTCAAAGTGGAATCCCACCTACTTCCGGGGAGAAGTTATTGGGCATTTCTCCTGGGCAGGTTCCTTCGTACGAAACACAAGTTTATGTATGTTGTGGTTTAGGAAATGGCTAACTTCCTGTCCTTTCTCGCCCTTCTCGATGCCAGGTCCATAAGTCTCACGGTTCCGGTCATATATTTCCTTGGCACTTTCTACAAACATTGTAATAAAATATCCGTGCCCTCGACCAACCGTTTCCGCTCAAGATCTGTTACAAGTTTCAGACTCTGGCTTCAGCATGGCGGAAGTCATACGACATCCCTCCCAACCAAAACTGAAATATCTCTTATTTCAGTCGAAGCATGGACTAGTTTTTCCGGGAGCTCTTGGACATATCCTAGCTAACATTAGTTTACAATAGAAATGGGGCCGAATTATTTAAGCTATTTTCTAAGAATCCCTATACAAATTACACAAACATAACATGTAGAGAGTACTTTTACAGACAACTAGAGCATGCAGGGTCTATGTCCTTGTTGGAAATCTGAAATACAAACATATTCTTATATCTGAAAACAACATAATTCCAGTGTGAAACTAATATTAAACATTAATTAAGATC
>JAXCGZ010017656.1:45000-47980 GCA_037179515.1 Halocaridina rubra | reverse complement strand
GATAGATGGACAAATAGGCATAATGCAGCAGTAAAACAAACACAACTACTCATGTAAATGTGTATGTGTGTTTGCATATCTCAATACTTGCTAACTTGATGACCAATGAAAACGAAGAAATCTCTCTCTCTCTCTCTCTCTCTCTCTCTCTCTCTCTCTCTCTCTCTCTCTCTCTCTCTCTCTCTCTCTCTCTCTCTCTCTCTCTCTACTAGAGTGGGTTAAATAATGTTTTGAATGCATGCTAGCAATAAATTCCATACCCTGCTCATGACCTATAGTAGTAATTACAGTGAAAAATAAATGCAGAGGTGAAGTTACATTATAATAATTACAATCAATGAATAATTGGTTATTCTAAGCAATGTATATATATATATATATATATATATATATATATATATATATATATATATATATATATATATATATATATATATATATATTTTATACAGATATATAGATAGATAGATAGGTATATAGGTAAATAGATAGATATA
Organism: Halocaridina rubra; assembly: GCA_037179515.1. Lineage (NCBI taxonomy): Eukaryota > Metazoa > Arthropoda > Malacostraca > Decapoda > Atyidae > Halocaridina > Halocaridina rubra. The sequence continues at coordinate 47,483 of JAXCGZ010017656.1, read as the reverse complement.
TAAATGGATAGATAGATTGATTGATAGATAGATAAGTAGGTTGATTTATTGATGGATGGATGGAGTGATTGACTGATAGATTTTTTTTATTTATTTATAATTGTATGGGGTATCATTTGGAAAAAGAGCTCCCCAGCCGCAGTTTCTCCATTTATACTAACGTACCTAAGAACGCCAAAGTATTCCTAACCTTACCTAACCTAACCTATTACTGTAACAACAGTCATATCCCACCTCCCGCTAAACCTTGGGGTTCATTGTGGAACAGTATCTTCAGGAGTTAGTCTTGAAAAGAACAATACTCATATAGTCAAATATCTTTTTAAAAATCCTAAAATTCCCATAAATTTTACTGGAGACTCTGAAAAATCCCATAAATTTAATTTGAAAAAATCTGAAAAAATAATACAATTACTCGAAGGCCGCTTTCACACCAAAGTGGCACATCGCACGTGACATGCCACGTGGTACGCCATTTGAAAACGAACATCCGGATATATATATATGAAAACTTTCACATAGAAGTGGCACATGGGACGTGTCACGGCTCTTCTGTGTGAAAGGTTTAATATATTTCCGGATGTTCGTTTTCAAATGGTGTGCCACGTGGTATGCCACGTGCGACGTGCCACTTTGGTGTGAAGGCGGACTATTATATACTGCTCTTCGTGTCTCATATTCTTGTGTTGTCCTCCTAAGGAAAGATGCTCATGAGATCCAAGTTCTATGTATTCATTTCCATATGTATGCATGTTTAGATACAGGTTACCTTATTATATATTCATATGCATACACATGCATACGCATATATGCACCTTCCTTGTCATCATATTTCTTGCAAGCATGTACAATCTCCCAAGACAGGAACCCTCCCTTTCACATCCTCCCCCGTGACGTCATAGCCCAGATATAGACAATGACCTTTTTCCCATCAGCCCCCTCTCTCCCCACCTCTCACATCCCCCCTATCCCACCCCACTCCCTCCTCTTCTTCTCCCCCCCAATTTTGTCCGTTAATTTTAGCAAAATATCATTTACTTAATGGTGCTCATTATGTGCATTCAGTTTAGGTAATTGCGTACGAGTTTATTAATTGCCGGATGGACCTAAATATTGTCGATGAGGTCTCGTGGGAGGGGGCTGGAATGAAATTTGGAGGAAGAGGAAGTTGGGGGATTGGGGGTGAAGGGAGAGTGTTGGGAGAAGGGAGAAAAGTGATAAGGGCTAAGACGGTTGCCTTTTTTACGAAGGACTTGTTTTGGCAGATGTAATCGTTACCCTGAATGTATGCCCTTACTAACCTCACTCCTTGACGGGGCGCGAACCCTCGACCTGCCGCCTCAGAGTCGCAGACGCTACCATTTTGCCCCGGAGACTACCAGGAGGAGAGAAAAGTGAACATGAAAATAGAGAAATGATATAGATGAGAGGGAGACAGAGGATGGAGAGAGAAGAAAAATGATCTCTCTTATGATAATAATATAATAATAATAAGACTTTATTTCCAACGTACATTGGGTATTCAAATATGGGTGTACTATTAAAATTTACAAGTAAAATCTTCCTTTAAGAGTAACTTCTTAAGATTATATTTAAAAGTATACACTGAACCAGCATTTTTTAGTTCTATGGGAAGCTGATTATATAAATGAGGTCCACGAATGTTTATATCTCTTGAGCCAATATCAGTTTTAGACCTTCGTACTAATAAATCTTCCCCTTGACGGGTAGTTAACCCGGTAACTGAGCTTACTGTAGAAAAATTATACAAGCAATCAGGAAGATTGTTTCTTAGTATATTAAAAACAAAGGTACATATATCAAAAACATATTTATCTCTAATCTTTATCCATTCTAGATCTTTTAAAACAGGAGAGATGTGCTCGTATTTTCTTACATTGCCAACAGCCACTCGTGCTGCAAAGTTTTGTAACTTTTGTATTCTTTGTAATTGAGTCTTATTTGTACATCCCCAAACTTTGAGACAGTAATTAATTAAACTCATAGCTAAGGACTGGACAATTATTATACGAGTTGATGTTTCAAATGAGTCTTTTACCCTATTTAGATATATTAGAGTACCCATTACTTTTTTATAAATTTCATCTATATGCATTTCAAAATTCATGTAACGGTCAAAATAGACACCTAGGTTCTTTACCGAGTTCATTGGCTTAATGATATTACCGTTAAAATTTATATGAAGATTGTCATCAACTTCTGATAATAATTGTCTGGATCCGATAAGAATAGATTGGGTTTTAGTTTCATTAAGTAACAGACCATTTTTTAGAAAGTAACGTTTAGCCATATACAAAATTTCTTCTGCTCTACGAATAATATTTTCTAAATCATTAATTTCTCCTTCAATTAAGATTTGAGTATCGTCAGCATATTGAATGACATAACAGTTAGGTAAATATTTTACTAGATCGTTTACATATATTAGAAAAAGTATAGGTCCTAGGATCGATCCCTGAGGG
>JAXCGZ010017656.1:12500-40000 GCA_037179515.1 Halocaridina rubra | reverse complement strand
TAGCTTTTTTATATGCCTTTTTAAGTGCTAATACCAAAAGGGTGTTGTATATTTAAGCTTTTGTCTCACACAAGTTATACAAATATTTCTGAACAATTCTTTCTTCATGAGTCCGAAAGCTGCCTATACATTTGCTAAGAAACTATATGCAGCCCTTAGTATGCCATTTATATGCATATCCAGAGACAAATCTACCAATATGTTTACCCTAGATCTCTCTCGTTTTCTGTCTCTTGATATTCTGCCCCTGCAATTGATTACCCAAGCTTGGGCATTCTTGCACTTGTACCCATTTTCATCACCTTACATTTTGAAATACTGAAATTTCTTTGCTGAAAATATATGCAGAATATTCAGGTCTTCCTGAAGTTCTCTACCATTTTTCTCGTCTTTTACTTTCCTCACAATCTTTGCTGCATCATCTGCAAACATATTCGAAAATAAATTTACAGACTCTGGTAGGTCATATACATATATAACAAACAAACTTTAACAATCTTTAACAAACTTTATTTCCATTTCACTACAATGGGTATTCGTCAGCCAGGGCAAACCCCAGCCCCCCACTGTGGTGTCCAACCACAGCAGTTCCTGCCAGTAAACAGCTTAAGCTCTCGGTCTTGGACGGGAACCGATCTTTCGACCTCGTGAATGCGAAGCCAGCGCGTTACCACTGTACTAGCCAGCAGGCTAATATAAGGAAAAAAATGGGCATAAAACTGAACCCTGTGGAACTCCATTACTAATCTTTCTACAGACAGACACTTAGTGTCTTACTATAAACCTCTGTTCCCTTCCTTCTAAGTAAGTATTTATCCATTCTAAAAGAATTATTTTCATTACTTGCAGCTTCTTAGTAAGTCTCCAATGTGGGACCGTATGAAATGCTTTCTGAAAATTTTAGAATATGCAATATGCTCAGCCATCTCTTTCTTGTAAGATCCGGCTTACCTCATCATAAAGTTCAAATAAATTTGTTACTGTAGATCTACCTTCTCTGAAGCCATGTTGTTCCATTGTAGAAAAAAATGAAGGATTAAAGGATGTGGGTGTGTGTGTGTATGTGCTTGTATATATGTGTCTTTGTGTGAGTTTGCGAGTGTGTATTTGTGTGTGTGAGTTTTTGTGCGTGTAATTACCTAATTGTTCTTACGGGACAGAGCCCTATGCTCACAGCTCCCCATTTTCTGGTCGGTTTATTTTTTATACACATTGATTCTTATCATAAATGTCCTTAAAAGTATGAATTAAATTCGCATTAACTACTTTATTGCTTTGCTATTTCCAATCATCAACTGTTCTTACACTAAAAAGTACATCCTTACATCCTGCAAAGATTTTTTTTTGCGAAGCTTCAAATTATCACCTTTAGTTATAGAACCAGCCGTATCAAAATATTGATCCCTATCCACTCTGTCAAAACCATGAAGAAATTTAAAAGCCGTCATCATATTCCCCCCTTATTCTTTTAGCTTCGAGTGATGGTAAGTCTAATTTCCTAAGCTTCTCCTCAAAAGGGTGATGCATATTCAAACTTTGGCCTCTCATGAGTTACATAAAGATATCTAAAAGTCTCCTTGTCCTTGTGTCTAAAGGCTACCCTTACGTATGTTAAGAATACATATACAACCCTTACTATACCATTTATATGCATATCCGGAGACAAATCTCCTAGCTCTCTCTCATACTCTGTCTCAAGAAGTTCTGCACCTCCTAATGAGTATCCAAACTTCGGCCCTCTCGCACTTGTACCCATTTTCATCACCTTACATTTTGAAGCATTGAATTATATTAGCTACTGTTCTGATCACTTATGCAGACTGTTTAAATCCTCCTGTGGTTCTCTACCGATGTTCTCGTCTTTTTACATACTTCACAGTCTTTGCATCATCTGCAAACATATTCAGAAATTAATACATAGGTCATTTACATATACAAGGAACAAAAGTGGCCCTAAAACTGAACCCTGCGGAACCCCACTGCTAAGCTTTCTTCAATCAGACACTGAGTGTCTTACTCTATCCCTCTTTTCTTTTCCTTCTGAGTAAGTTTTTTTTTTTTTCCATTCCAAGACATTTCTACCTATTCTTACCATTACTTTCAGCTTCTAAATAAGTTTCCCATGCGGGATTTTAGGAAATGTTTCATATAATCTAAAAGCATGCAATCAGCCTAGCTGTCTCTTTCTTGTAAGGTCTGGGTTACCTCATCATAAAATTCTAATAAGTTTAATACTGTAGATATGCCCTCTCTTAAGCCATGCTGTCTCTTTGACAAAAAGTTGAAGGATACCAAGTGGAGAGACATGCATTTTCTTAGAATTATCTCCATAACTTTGCAAACCAGGCCTGTTTTTTTTTTCATTTAGCTTTCAGCTGTTTGTAACAAGCTATTGAACCTTTCCATCTCTTCCTCTGTTCTGTATGATCTAATGAGCACATCTAGATTCATAATTTTTTGTTTTGGTTTTAGTTTTTGCCCTCATCAATAATTCTTTACATGTGTCCCCTCTCTGAAAAGTTACCGTCAATACTCTTGCCTTTCCCTCCCTAGTGTATTTACCAATTCGGTGAATGTTTACAATACTCTCAGAACTACATACTACTCCAAGATTCCTAATTAGGTCTAAAACTCTAGCTCTATTATGATCATGGCTCCCCATCCATATTGACTCCTGGGATTCACTTATGCCTAAGATTGTCACTGACTTCTCTTTATTAAGTGCCTGTGTGATCATTGAATTCACCCATTCAATCACAACATCTTATTACTACTGTTTCTTTGTAGTCTACTGTATTCACATCTTCCAGTACCACCTCCATCACTGCCCCTTGTACTGCCATATTTTCTTCACTGTATCTGCAAAAGATTTTGTGATGATGTCATGTTCAGTATTCGGCTCCTGTGTATGTGTGTGTGTGTGTGTGTATGCATATATATATATATATATATATATATATATATATATATATATATATATATATATATATATATATATATATATATATATATATATATATTATATATAGAGAGAGAGAGAGAGAGAGAGAGAGAGAGAGAGAGAGAGAGCTTCTCCAATTGAAGTAAAAGATCTCATCTCTGGAAATCTTCTTATCTAGATTCACTGAGAATTTGAAGCATAAGCTATTAGTGGTATGCATCTTGTCCAAGCTTTTGCGAATTCCACAAGATAGGTAGGCACTATGAAAGAGAAATATAACAAGGTAGAAAAAATACACACATACACACACGTACACACATATTTTGGAATCTGCACTTAAAATTCATATAAATAAGCTGGAAAGACTTCAAAGACATGCTACGAAATTGGTACCAGAAATACGTAATCTAATATATGAGGACACGATGAGGGAATTAGACTTACCATCACCCGAAGCTAAATGGCTGGGGATCAATATTTAGATATGGCTGGCTCTAGAACTAGAGGTCATAGCTTGAAGATTCGTAAGAAGACTTCTTTGCAGGTTGTAAGGAAGTACTTTTCTAATTTAAGAATAGTCAATGATTGGAATTCACTGAGAGAGGAAGTAGTTAGTGCTAACTCAATTCATTGTACTCAATATCATTGAGTACAAAAATGGAACCGACCAAGAGACGGCTAACACCGAGAATATGGCTCTTTACCGTAAGCACAATTAGGTAAATACATTTAGGTTATCACACACATGCAAGCACACATGCACAAACAAACACACAAATTCTCTCTCTCACACACACACACACACACACGCAACACACACACACACACACACACACACACACACACACACACACACACACACACACACACACACACACATACACACAGTTCTCGTACAAAGTGCTTTCCAGGATGCAAAATTATCCCTTGCAGTTTTTATGTCGGAGAAGCTCTTACGCTATAGTCGCAGATAAACGATTTCTTTGCGTTTGGTGGAGAGAGAGAGAGAGAGAGAGAGAGAGAGAGAGAGAGAGAGAGAGAGAGAGAGAGAGAGAGAGAGAGAGAGAGAGAGAGAGAGAGAGAGAGAGAGAGAGACTTTAGTTTCATATATAATATATACTTGTGCCACATCTGGTAGAGCATTAACCAGCTTTTAGGACTAATTGGGGCCCAAAAAAGCGTAAAGTAAGCTCAAAATAAGGTCTAACCTTTGGCACTCTCCAGTGCCACCATAAGAAAGTGATCGAGAGAGAATTAAATTTACAGTACCAAGAATTGTCTAAGGAGAGAAAATGCAAGTACAAACAGTTTATCCAATTAATTTGTTCTTGCAGACAAGATGAGAAATGAGCCAACTTCTCAACCTTTGAGTTTGAGTTCTAATGAAACTTCAACCATTATTCTCTGCCTTTAACTTCAGAAGGTAGACCTAGATGAGTCCATTTGTTTAAAACCCTCCTATTTATTTGGATAATTGGATGGATGGATTCGGTTTTACGTCACGAACTCCCTTTTCTACTAAGGGCTAGGACGGTTGTCTTCTTACGAAGGACTTGTTTTGGCAGATGTAATCGTTACCCTGAGTGTATGCCCTTACTAACTAGTGTAAGATTGAAATAAAATCTATAGAATTTGAGCTTCCTCTGCCTCCTTTAGTTCACTCTCTCTAGCTCTCTAACCTTGCATTTTCTTCTTTCATTTTCTTGATGAGGAGGACAAGGGTACTAACTCCGCTTCCCCTCACGCCTTTTAAAAGTCGACGAAATTGGCCAGAATGGTGAGACTAGGAATTCAACAACCCCGTATTTTCTTTCCACATAGATTTAAAGTTTTAATTTGACTCGGCCACCTAACTATCTATCTATCTATCTATCTATCTATCTATCTATCTATCTATCTATCTATTTATCTATCCTTAGGCAAATAGATAGATAGATAGATAGATAGATAGTCTATTTTTTTACAAGGATTTTCAATATTTATTATTTTCATGAGTTACTTTGTGGTTGTGTGAAAGAGAGAGATGTTGTTGTTCCGGTTTACGTCACGGACTCCCTTTTCAACCAAGGGCTAGGACGGTTGCCTTCTTGCGAAGGACTTGTTTTGGCAGATGTAATCCTTATCCTGAGTGCATGCCCTTGCTAACCTCAGACCGTAACGGGGTGCGAACCCTCGACCTGACGCCTCAGAGTCGCGGACGCTACCGGTTGAGCCACGGTGACTATTGAGAGAGAGAGAGAGAGAGAGAGAGAGAGAGAGAGAGAGAGAGAGAGAGAGAGAGAGAGAGAGAGAGAGAGAGAGAGAGAGTCCATAATGTGCCTCTAATGTGAGGGAGATTGCAATATAGCTATGGTTATGGGTGCCAAAGGTTGGAAAGTGACGCCCCCTACATTCGCAAATGCCATCCCTTAGTGGTGCGTTAGGAAAGACGCCCAACTTAAGTCCTCCAGCTCTAACCTATCGGTGTCTGCTCCCAATCGAATGAGGGCTAATTGTGACACATGAGGCCGCAAAATAAAGAAAAAAATATGTATCTGAAGAGGAACGTAGCTCGATCGTTATTTAATACATCTCCTTTTTACTTTGTGTTTTATTCATGGGCTTTTTCTATTTCATTATCTGTTATGTTTGAGATAATGCGAGATTGTGTATCTTAGACTTGCTTTGTTTTTTATCTGCTGAAAGTCTCAAAATATATGATTGTGTTTTACTTTTTCAGGCTTTTGGAGAACGCTTGAGAGAATTGGGTATGGCTGCTGCACAAGGTAAGATTTATGTTAATTTTGTGTGTGTTTTTGTGTGTGTGTGTATGTGTGTGTGTGTGTGTGTGTGTAATTACCAAATTGTTCTTACGGAACAGAATGCTATGCTCGTAACTCCCCGTTTCCTGGCCGGTCCCATTTTTATACTTAATGATACTTATCATTTTTGTCCTTCAAAGTATGAATGCTGTTACCATTAACTTCTTCCTCGTTTAGCGAATTCCAGTCATCAACTATTCTTACATTGAAAAAGTACTTCCTTACATCCTGCAAAAGAAGTGTTCTTACAAATCTTCACACTGTGACCTCTAGTTCTAGAGCCAGCCATATCAAAATATCGATCCCCGTCCACTCTGTCAAAACCATGAAGAAATTTAAAAGCCTTCACAATATCCCCCCTCATTCTTCTAGCTTCGAGTAATGGTAAGTGTAATTACCTCAGCGTCTTCTTATAACTGAGATTGCGCATTTCTGGCACTAGTTTCGTATCACGTCTTTGAACTTTTTCAGCTTATTTATATACATTTCTATGTGCGTATTCCAAAACGTTGTGTATTAAAGCTTTGGCCTCACATAAGTTACATAAATATTTCTGAACATTTATTTGTCCATGTGTCTGAAGACTACCCTTATGTTTGTTAGGAAAGCTTATGCAGCCCTTACTATACCATTTATATGCATTTCCGGAAATAAATATGCCAATATGCTTACTCATAGATCTCTCTTATACTCTGCATCTTGGAGTTCTGCACCTGCTATCGAGTACCCAAACTTGATCCTTGTTGCGCTTTTACCCACTCCCATCACCTTACATACTGAAGCATTGAATGTCATCAGCCACTTTTCTGACCACTCATGTAGACTATTTAGGTCTTTGTGATGTTTCCTCCCTTGTTCTCGTCTTTTACTGTCCTCACAATCTATGCATCATCTGCAAACATGTTTAGAAATTAATTTGTAGACTCTAGTAGGTAATTTACATATACAGGTAACAAAATTGGGCCTAATATTGAACCCTCTGGAACCCCATTACTAATCTTTGTGTCAGTCAACACTGAGTGTCTTACTCTAACCCTCTGTTCCCTTCCTTCTAAGTAAGTTTTCATTAATTTCAAGACATTTCCACCTAGTTTTGCCATTACTTGCTGCTTTTTAATACGTCTTCCATGTGGGATCGTATGAAATGCCTTCTGAAAATCTAAAAATATGCAGTATGCCCAGTTGTCTCTCTCTTATAATATCTGGCTTACCTCATCATACAATTATACTAAGTTTGTTACTGTAGATTTGCCTTCTCTGAAGCCATGTTGTCTCACTGATAAAAAGCTGAAGGATTGCAAGTGAAGAGAGATGCATATTCTTAGTAGTATCTCCATAACTTTGCAAACTGTGCTCGTCAAAGAAACAGGCCTATTTTTTTTTTTTAGAGCTGTGTCTTACCTTCTCTTTTTGAAGATAGGTACGAGTTTTTTTTCTTTTCTTAGCAACTGAAAATCTCCCCAGATTCCAAAGACCTTTCAAATACGATGCATAGCCCACCATTATTGGCGTAGCGCATTTCTTAATTACGTAAGGGGATTTGTCATCAGTACTCGTAGCTTAATGGGCATCTGACTCCATCAACGCTTTGCATACCTCTGTGGCTGAAATAATTATGTTCTCTAACACTGGCTCATGATCTCTTATCTCAGCAGTCTTAGGGGTAGAGTTTTATCTACTGTAAATACTGACTGAAATTCCTTGTTCAATGCTTCTCACATATATTCATCAGTCTCAGTGATGCTTCTATATGCCCTCCTTTAACATGAAAGCTGGTTCTTTGACCTTCAGTTTTCCTTTGACAAAGCTGTGGAAAGTTTGGGATTATCTTTAGCGTTCCTGGTAATATCCCTCTCATAATGTCTCTCTGCCTTTCTTCTCTTACTTAGGTAGTCATTTCTTGATTGTTTGTAAGTCTGCCAGCCATATATTCTTTTCCTCCTCCTATGCCTATTCAAGCATTTGTCACTCCACTCCTTAGCTCTCTTACACTCACTATTGAACCATGTCTCTCTAGCATTAATTATCCCTATTTTGATGGATGGTATGAAGCAAGTTACTATCTTGCCATATTCCTCACAAAAGATTTCGTACATCTCTTATACCGAATTGTTGTTAAATAAGGCCATCTAGTGAATACACTGCAAAAAAATAATTTATATTGTTGTAATCTCCTTCCGAATAGATCCTCCTCGTGTCCTTCTTAGTGCTTTTCTCTCAGGCAGAAAATTTTCGGTTATATACTCCATCAACAACGCACTGTGGTTAATTTTCCCAATTGGTCGTTCATACTCAATTTTTTCAATATCCAACACATTATATGTGATTAGTGGTTCAATAAGTGATGGCTCATCCCCATCCCTGGCTCTCGTAGGTTCCAGTACATGTTAGTGTAGGTAATTTCCTTGTATACAATCTAGGAATCATGCCCCAAAAGAATCCTACCCACTATGCTGGTCAAGATTTGTCCAACATCTATCTATTAATAAAGTCTCCTATAATCAAATCCTACATTTGCTCTCTCGTGCGATGTTAACAACTGTATTTTTAACTTCATTAGTACCTACATGAATTTCCTCATAAACCTCTGGCCTTTGTTGATTCCTTGGTGGGTTATATATAACAGCTTTTATAATGCTTTCTGAGCCAATATTTATGTGAGCAACAAGAAATTCCTTGAACTCACTTTCTATAGCAAAGTTTATTTCTTCAACCTGAAACTTCTCACTTATGAGCAATGGGTTCCATCCACAAGTTCACTCAGATCTTTCCACCCTCATTATTCTGAAGCAGAGAGGAGAGAGGAGGAGAGAGAGAGAGAGAGAGAGAGAGGAGGAGAGAGAGAGAGGAGAGAGAGAGAAGAGAGGAGAGAGAGAGAGAGAGAGAGAGAGAGAGAGAGGAGAGAGAAGAGAGAGAGAGAGAGAGAGAGGAGAGAGAGAGAGAGGAGAAATACATTTTCATTAATATGTTTCCGGAGACATTTCTCTCTCTCTGATTTTAATAAGTATTTTGCTGATATAGGTAAGTCCACATATGAAAAGTCCCAAGATAATAATGACTTGATTATTAATCAACCAAATAATTGCCAGCCTCCAGCTGAAAGAAATATTATCAATAATTTTAGACCGCACCCAATCGATTTAGTCACACTTATTCTTATCATAAAGAACCTCAAACCAACAAACTCTTGTGGTTCCGATGGGATACAACTTCGCTTCCTAATTGACTCATTGCCAGTTACAGTATTTTTCATTTTAGTCATTGTTAATACATCCATTGTTACAGGCATTTATCCTAACCTCTGGAAGCATCCCTATATCATCCCCGTTTTTAAGAGTGGAGATACTAATAATGTTGAAAATTATAGGCCAATCTCTCTTCTCAGCATTCTGTCTAAAATACTTGAGAAGGTAGTTGCCACCCAGTTAATAAATTTCCTTGAATCAAATTGTCTATTATGTGAAGAACAACACGGTTTTCGGCCTAAACTTTCGACCGAGACGGCCCTACTTAAAATTACTGATAAAATTTATAGTAATATTGAAAATAAGAAAATATCACTTTTATTATTGTTAGATTTGTCTAAAGCATTTGACAGTGTACACCATCAAATTCTAATGAGAAAACTTTCCAAAGTTCATGTTGACTCATTTTGGTTCGAAAATTATCTGAAAGATCGAATTCAATCAGTTCGAATGGGCTCGACTCTCTCTTCTTCTTTAGATATCAGTTTTGGCGTTCCTCAGGGTTCAATTTTGGGTCCTCTGCTTTTCCTAATATATGTTAATGATTTACCTCAATTTATAAGAGATTGCCTACTTGTTATGTATGCTGATGACACCCAGATTATGCTTACTGGTGACATTGATAGAATTCCTGAAATCTTAAAAAGGGCTGAAGATATATTAAACTGTGCCAAAAGTTATTTTAACAGTAATGGTCTTTTACTGAACGAAAATAAAACTAAATTTGTTATTTTTGGATCAAATCAATACCTGTCCCGCATTCCTGAGAACATCAGTATAAATTTCAGCAATGTTTCACTCTTCCCATCTAATAAGGTTAAAAATCTAGGAGTTATTATGGACAGTACCATGACATTTAATTTTCATATCGATGAACTACATAAAAAAGTGAACGGGACCCTTATTTACTTGAACAGAGTCTATGAAAGATTCGAGCCTGATTGTAGGGTAATTGTAGTACAAACATTGATTTTAAGTATTCTCAACTACTGTCTGAGTGTTTGGGGTTCCACGACTAAGACCCAGATGTTACGAGTGAAAAGGCTCCAGAATTTTGCTGCAAGAGTTGCCATTGGGGGGGGTGCATAAATATGATCACGTGACTCCCCTCTTTGAGAGATTGGGTTGGCTAAGGATGGACATGAAGTTCATATATAATATCTGTCTTTTAGTTTTTTAAATAAATCATGGAATATTACCGGAATGGCTCTTCTCATTGCCAACAGTTAATCAAGTGCGTATCAATAACGTCAACACCAGATATCAGAATTCTTTTTACGTGCCCAGAACTTCCACTGATATTGGGGCAAGAGCCTTAAATGTAATGGGCCCGAGACTTTGGAACTCTTTACCCGCAAACTTAAGAAGCTGCCAAACATTACCCTCACTTAAATCTCATCTTTTAAATCACCTACTTAATAAGTGATTTTAGTCTCATTATTATCCTCCCATTGGGTAGACGAAGTGTATGTATGCTTATTTTAATGTGTAAATATTTTGATTTTGTGCTTTGCAAATTTCATTTGTTTTATTTTGACATTTTACATTGTAATTTGTAATTAGATTAATTATCATGTAATAGCCATTTTTGATGGAATAAAGTTTTTGACTTTGACTTTGACTTTGACTCTCTCTCTCTCTCTCTCTCTCTCTCTCTCTCTCTCTCTCTCTCTCTCTCTATATATATATATATATATATATATATATATATATATATATATATATATATATATATATATATATATATATATATATATATATATATACACACACACACACACACACACACACACACACACACACACACACACACACACACACACACACACACTTACCATCACTCGAAGCTAGAAGAGTGGGGGGGGATATGGTGACAGTCTTTAAATTCCTTCATGGTTATGATAGAGTGGATAGGGATCGATATTTTGATATGGCTGGCTCTAGAACTAGAGGTCATAGTTTGAAGCTTCGTAAGAAAACTTCTTTGCAGGATGTAAGGAAATACTTTTTCAGTGTAAGAGTAGTTGATAATTGGAATTGGCTAAGCGAGGAGGTAGTTAATGCTATCTCAATGCATAGTTTTAAGGACAGGTATGATAAGTATGACTAAGTCTAAAATGGAACCGATGAGGAGACGGGAAGATACGAGCTTTGGGCTCTTTCCCGTAAACACAATTAGGTAATCACAATTAGGTAATCACACTTCATCAGCCTTAGTAGTCAATTTTTATATGGGATCACTGCTATTGAAGGAAAGGACTAGTGAAGAAAACAAAGGGAAAAATTATATGAAATACTTATTAATTTCGTGACAACAGCTGGACAACAATACCCTTGTATTGCACTTTGGCAAGGTGACCAATTGAGGCCCATATATATATATATATATATATATATATATATATATATATATATATATATATATATATATATATATATATATATATATATATATATATATATATATATATATATACATGCATACATACATACATACATACATACATACATACATACATACATACATATTTATATATTATATATATATATATATATATATATATATATATATATATATATATATATATATATATATATATATATATATATATATATATATATATGAAGCTTAATATTATGACCTCTAGTTCTAGTGCCAGCCATATCAAAATATCGATCCCTATCCACTCTGTCATAACCATGAAGGAATTTAAAAACCATAACCATATCCCCCTCAGTCTTCTAACTTAGAATGATTGTAAGTCTAGCTCCCTCAGCCTCTCATCATAACTAAGATTGCGTATTCCCGGCATCCGTTTCGTGGCATGTCTTTAGACATTTTCCAGCTTAGCTACGAGCTTTTTCAAGTGCGGATTCTAAAAGGAGACTGCATATTCAAGCTTCGGCCGCACAGAGATTACATAAATATTTTCTAACATTTCGTTGTCCCTGTGCCTGAAGGCTACCCTTACATTTGATAGGAATGCATATGTTGCCCTTACTATGCCATTTATATGTATTTCTGGAGACAAATCTGCCACTATGTTTACTCCTAGATCTCTCTCATTTTCTGTCTCTTGAAGTTGTACTCCAGCCACCTAGTAGTCAAGCTTGGGCCTTCTTGCACTTGTACCCATTCTCATTACCTTACATTTTGAAGTATTGAATTTCATTAGCCACTTTTCTGACCACTCATGCAGACTATTTAGATCTTCCTGAAATTCTCTACCATTGTTCTCGTTTCTTACTTTCTTCACAATCTTTGCATCATCTGCAAACATATTCATGAATAAATTTACAGACTCTGGTAGGTCAGTTACATATACAAGGAACAAAAGTGGCCCTAAAACTGAACCCTGTGGAACTCCACTACTAACTCTTCTCCATTCAGACACTGAGTTTCTTACTCTAACCCTCTGTTCCTTTCCATCTAAGTAAGTTTTTAACCATTCCAAGACATTTCCACCTATTCTAGCCATTGCTTGCAGCTTCCTAATAAGTCTCCCATGTGGAACAGTGTCAAACGCTTTCTGGAAGTCTAGGAATATGCAATCTGCCCAGCCCTCTCTTTCCTGTAAGATTCGGCTTACCTCATCATAAAATTCTAATAAGTTTGTTACTGTTGATCTACCTTCTCTGAAGCCATGTTGCCTCACTGACAAAAAGTTGAAGGATTCCAAGTGAAGAGAGATATGTTTCCTTAGTAGTTTCTCCATAACTTTGCAAACTATGCTGGTCAAGGAAACTGGTCTATAGTTCAGAGCCGTATCCCTCCTTCCCTTTTTGAAGATAGGTATCACGTTTGCTTGTTTCCAGCATCTTGGAATCTCCCCCGACTCCAGTGACTTTTTAAATATGATACTTAGTGCCACTGATATTGAGTTTGCACATTTTTTAAGTACATGAGGGGATATGTCATCAGGACCTGTAGCTTTATGAATATCTAACTCCATCAGCGCCTTGCATACCTCTGTGGCTGTAAGGTTAATATTCTCTAATACCGGCCCTTGAGCTTCTATCTCTGCAATCTGAGGGGGTGGGGGTATTTTCTACTGTAAATACTGACTGAAACTCCTTGTTCAATTCTTTGCAGATCTCTTCATCCGTCTCAGTGATGCTTCCATCCTCTCTCTTAAGCCTTAAAACCTTTTCTTTTACCTTCAGTTTTCCTCTGATAAAGCTGTGGAAAAGCTTGGGATTTTCTTTAGCCTTCCTGGTGATGTCCCTCTCATAGTCTCTCTCTGCCTCTCTTCTTTTACTTAGGTAGCCATTTCTTGCTCTTTTGTAGGTTTGCCAGGCATTTATGTGTTTTCTCCTCCTATGCCTTTTCCAGCATTTGTCTCTCCACTCCTTAGCTCGTTTACACTCATTATCAAACCATTTCTCTCTGGCATGAATTACACCTACTTTGGTGAAAGGTATGCAGCAATTTACTATCTTTCCATATTTCTCACAAAAGATGTCATACATTTCTTGTACAGATTTGTTGTAAAATAAGGTTCTCCAGTCAATAACTGCAAAAAGCTCATTCATTTTGATGTAATCTCCTTTCCGATAGTTCCTCCTCATGTCCTCATTGCCTCTACTATCAGGCAGAATATCTTCAATGATATACTCCATCAACAACACACAGTGGTCACTCTTTCCAATTGGTGGTTCATACTCAATTTTTTCAATATCCAACACGTTATCTGTGAACACTATATCAAGTAGTGATGGCTCATCCCCACCCCTGGCCCTCGTTGGTTCCATTACATGTTGGTGTAGGAAATTCCCTTGTACGCAATCTAGGAATCTTGCCCCGAATGAGTCCTCACCACTGTGTGGGTCAAGATTTATCCAATCTATCTCTTTATGATTAAAATCTCCCATAATCAAAATCCTACATTTTTTTTCCCGTGCCATGTTAACAACTGAGTTTATGACTTCAATAGTACCTATATGACTTTCCTCATAAACTTCAAGCCTATTTTGGTTCCTTGGTGGGTTATATACAACAGTTATTATAATGCTCTCTGACCCAGTATTTATGCGAGCAACAAGAAATTCCTTGAACTCACTTTCTATAACCAAGTTTATCTCTTCAACTTGAATCCTTTCACTTATGAGCAGTGCTATCCCTCCACCAGTCCTCTCAGATCTTTCAACCCTTAATTTTCTGAAGCCCTTAGGAAAAACTGTGACACTGTTTATGTCCTCACTCAACTTAGTTTCTGTAAGTGCTACTATATCTGCCTTACTGTTGTGAATCCTATCTTTTAATTCTACTGCCTTACCAGCTAATCCATCAGCATTTGTGTATAACAATCTTAATGATGCCCCATCCCCTGATCTTCTGTCATTATCTTCTTTATCTCCCCTTTGTCTGAAAGAGCTCTGAAATGAAAATTTTTCTTCTCTTTTTCATTTCTTTCCTCATTTAACCTTCTTGCCTCTTGCAACAAGTTTTTTATCTTTCCCATCTCTTCCTGTGTTCTGTATCGTCTAATGAACACTTCTTTTAATTCTTGAAGGTCTTTTAGACTTTGTTTTCTCAATAATATATCCCTACATGTTTCCCTCTCTGACGAAGGTTACTTTTGTTGGTCTCGGCTTTCCTTCCCTCGAATATTTGCCTAGTTGGTGAATGTTTACAATATCCTCAGGACCACAAACTACTCCAAGCTTTCTTATCAGGTCTACAACCCTAGCTTTATTTTCTTCAAGTCTCCCCTGCCATGTTGGCTCCTGGGATTCGCTTATGCCTGAGATTACCACTGTCTTCTCCTTATCAAGTGCCTGTCTGATGAGTGGGTTTGCCCTTTCCATCACAACGTCTTTCATTTTTTCGATTACTGTCTCTTTATAGTCAACTGTTTGTATGTTTTCCAGTGCCACCACCTTTACAGCCTCATTTACTGCCACATTCCCCTTTAGTGCCTCATCAAAGGAAGTTTTCATGGCATCATGTTCCATATTCAACTCTTGGAACTCTTTTCTAAACTGTTCAATATTTTCCTTAATTTGGACATTCCAAGCTGCAATCTCGTCTCTCTCAGAAGAGAGCAGTGAACTAACATCTAATTCATTTAGGTTGTCGTTCAGCTGTTTGTTTTTATCTTCTTGTTTAGAAATTCTGGTTTCTAGTTCACTCTTTTCCCCTTCCAGTTTCTTTATGCATGTATGTATGTATGTATGTATGTATGTATGTATGTATGTATGTATGTATGTATGTATGTATGTATGTATGTATATATGTATGTATGTATGTAATTTGAGACAGCAATGATATATTTATAATAGTTATGGATAGAAAATAGTTTTCTTTGATGACTTATTTAAAGAAAACTAGAAATATCTCAAAATCAATGGCTGACTATACTATATAATGCTGAGGCATTTTATGGTTTTAAGTATTATAAAGAATCTAGGAATATTGTTGTTATTTTCTGTTTAAGTTTTTTTTTTTCAATGGTTTGTAAGAATTTTAATATTACACTATTTTCAAATTTGTGGAGGAGAGAAGTAAGTTTATTTCTTAGAATTGTATGTAGCTAGACACTATCCGTCATTAAAACTATGAATGCATGTAGCATTCACTGTTTCTTCACCGAGCGGATTCCAATTCTTTTAACACTAAAAAGTACACCCTTACAAACGGCAAACTCGTTTTCTTAAAAACCTTCTAAATATGACCTCTAGTTCTAAAGCCACCTATACAAAGATATCGCTCCCTATCCACTCTGTCAAAACCATGAAAGACTTTTATAACCGTTTCATATTCCCCCTCTTCCTACTAGCTTCAGCTAGGCTCCCTCTGCTTTTCATCATAACTGGGATTACACACCTCTGTCACCAGCTTCGTAGCATGTCTTTGAACTCTCTCCAGGTAATGTATTTGCTAAATCAAGTGAGGATTCCAGGAGGGTGCTGCATATGCCAGCTTAGGCCTCACTTAAGTCATGTAAATATTTTTGATTTTTTTTTTTTTTAATGTTTGTAACACTGAGACAAATAAGAAAATTGCCATCAACATGCCCGGGTACTAAGAAAAGATTGAAACGAAGAAATTGTAAAATTTAAGGACAAGGCAGAAATAAGAGAATGATACACAATAGGAAAGGACAGGCTGAATGAATCGAAGTACTGAAAACCAAGAAATATGGGAGGATTAGACCCTGAGATGACAATAGATCCGCTTTTTGAAGGAAGATAAGTCATAAGGATTAAGAATGACAGAAGGAGAAAGAGAGATCCAAAGTCTGGAAGTGGATGGGAAGAAGCAGGTGCTGCACTGACCATTCCACGAGCTACAAATCTCCACGCACTCCCTATGAGACGAGGCCACTTAGCAAGTGTTACAAGGCCTCATCAGTCGGGGAAGGGTGCAAATCGCCAACTCATCAGAGCAGCGATGGAAGAAGTAATGATTGAAAAGACAAAGGATGATACTTTTTGGCGGTGAAAAGAGACTCAATACTAGAAGTAAGAGAAGGGCCATTGATTAGTGTGATTGCCTTAGATAAGTATAAGCAAAAGCACCATAGATATACGAGTACTATTCTAAACAGGGACAGATAGGACCTTTATAGATTTTAAGTAACTGGAAAGAGAAAAAGTAATTACGAAAACGATTCAGAAGCCCCAGTTTTTTAGATGCATATTTTGAAAGATAATGTGACTCCCCCAAGACAAGTTAGAGATTGTTTGGATTCCTAATGTGTTAATAGAATTAAGAGGGTAAATGTCATTAGTATCAAAGACAATAGGGCTATTAGGAGGAAAAGATACAGTGGTATCCAGAATCTGTGTCTTGGAGGAATTAAATTTATCTAAATTTGGGGCTTAATTAAGATACTCTGTAATTCGGAGTTGAGATTTGAAGAGAGAGTGATACGAGACTAATTACAAGTAGCAGATGTAAGTTGTGAAGAGGAAAATGATGGGGAGCATCGTCGGCAAAGGTGTGGAGAAGAGAGGTGGATGAGGAGTGAAGAAAATAGTTGATGAAGACGAGGAGGAGAGTAGGTAAAAGAAGATAGCCCTTTGGAACACCAGTGGTAACTCTGATGGAGCTAGATATTGGTCACCATCAACCAATGCTATAAAATAGACAGAAAAATCTGGAAATCAGAGAGCAGAGAGAAGGGGTAAAGCCATAAGCAGAAAGTTTGGCCAACAGAGCCTTGTGGCACACTCTGTCTAAAGCCTTAGGGATATCAAGGGTGATGACAGAGGATTCCCCATAGTTTTTCAGAGAAGATGTTCGTACATGAGTGTGATAGGACAGGAGGTCGCCTTGCAGATGCTGTACTGGTGATTGAAAATAAGCTAGTTAGATCTGAGATGTTTCAAGATGTGAGAATTGAGCAGAGTTTCAGATACTTCAGCGATGGCAGAGGTTAGGGCAATAGGTCAATAGTTGGGAGGAATAGAGTGGTCACTTTTCTTAGGACCAGGCTGAATTAGATCGTGCTTCAATGATGAAGGATTGATAATGGTTGAGAGAATGGGGCATAAAAGACGGCAAAACACGGGAGACAGTTAATCTGCAAACTCCTTAAGGAACCTTGCAAGGATAACATAGAGTGGTCACTTTTCTAAGGACCAGGTTGAATTAGATCGTGCTTCAATGATGAAGGATTGATAATGGTTGAGAGAATGGGGCATAAAAGACGGCAAAACACGGGAGACAGTTAATCTGCAAAGTCCTTAAGGAACCTTGCAAGAATAACATCAGGTCCAGATGCCTTGTTCGTCTTTGGAGAGCGAGGAACCTTAGGAAATTTACGTGAAGAAAGAATAAAGAAGGTCATAAGGTTAGAGAGGGATAAAGTACGAGGAACAGGTACGCTGGAGTCACTGATGGAAGAGTTGGCAGAAAAGGAAAGCCAAAGAGAGTGGCTTTGTCAGTGAGAGAACAAGCTATAGAGCCATCACAATGAAGGAGAGGGGGAAAGCTTTCATTACAAATGCTTTTGGAGAGGTTTTTGGCTAAGAACCAGAGACGTTAATCCATGGCAGAGGAGTTAAGGTCATCAAGTTTCATTCTTAGAACAGACCTTCGGACCTGAGCAGTGCATTGATTCCAGCTGTTTTAAAAGCATAGTGATTTAATTTAGAGCAAGAGGCTTGGTACGACCAATATGCCCAATCAATTGCCTAAATAGCCATTGACATGGCACAGTCACACCAGACATTAGGGGGAGAAAAAGTTTTCGTAGAGGAGTGCATGAGCGCTTCCATTCCCGAGGTTATGATCTTGACAACGTTTAGGGCTACCTGTTCAAGGCTGCAGGTCTAAAGGCATTAGCCTTCCCAGGGAGAGTCAAAGAAAAAGTTACACAAATTATCACATTTGGTATGCATTAAGTGCCAAAAAGGGTGCTGAGTAGAAGGAATTGATGAAGGGGGAGCAAAAATGGAGATTGAAATAAAAAAGTGATCAGATTTACCAAAAGGAGAAAGTACAGAATATGAATAATCAGTTTGAGAAGAATGAAGCCACTCATTATGGTGTACATTGAAGCCTCCAGTATAGGGAACTTCAGAATGTGGATGAGAAGATAGCAAGGACTCATGCCAAGAGGATAGATAGCTAACAAAGGACACAAAGTCGGTGAAGTTTGGAGAGCAGTAGCAGAAGCAAAGAAATATAGTTGTAGTGAAGAGATAGGTCTTCAGCCAGAGAACAGAGTCAGGAGATTCAAGGTCTATGAGGCTTGAAATAGCAGTGTTAGTGTTACAGTAGGCACAGACCTTACCTTTGGAAAGGGGGCGAGCATTTTTTTTTTTTTTTTTTATGATTGTGACACCAGGACAGGCCAAAAAAAAAAAATCTACCCTCATCAAGCCTGGGCACGAAGAAAGCAAAAAGAGAAACAGAGATGGGGAGTGTTGTGACTTGTCAGATGTGAAGTGATAATAATACATGTGTAACGAATATCCAAGATATTCGGTGTTGATGTAGGCATAGAAAGAGAACCGTAACTGAAGGAAGACTTAACATCGAACTGTCCAGGACAGTCTTAGTTAAGTCCACGAGACCCTTCAGCATACAGGTTATAGTGATAGATTTATACTGGGTCAGCTGTGATTTAAAGAGAAGGGTTTTAGGAAGGGATATACCCTCGTGCTGTTCCACTGACGAAAGATTAGAGTTCATATAACAGATGTAAGAAGAGTGAAGAGTGAAAGAAGATATCTATCAAGAGGTGCAAGGTTATGGGCACAACCATTACTGCCAATAAGCTTGCTTAAAAGATCCCCAGTTATTCTTAGCACTCCTCTATGCCGGATTCTGTATTCCTGAGGCTACCTAATTTTTGGTTAGAAAACTAAGAAAGCACGTTCTGCCCTCACATACCATTTACATGTATTTCTAGAGAAAAATCTGCTAATAATTTGACCCCAAGATCTCAATCACAGATTCTTGAAATTCGTCTCATGCTATTGAATATCCAAACTTGAGCCTTCTTTCATCCTTGACCATTTAACCATATTAAAAGTTTGAAGTAATAAATCTCATTAGGCACTTCTCTGACAAATCATGCAGGCTATTTAGGTCTTCTTGAAGTTCTCTGTCACCTTTTTCATCTTTTAAACTCTTCTTAATCTTAGCATCATCTGCAAAACATACTTGAAAATACATTTACAGAGTCCGTCAGTGTGTATAGATACGTATGTGTGTGCGTGCGTGTGGGTATGTTTTTCTCCTCTTTTTGCAGCTAAGTCAGTAAAAGTGTATTTTTTTTACTTCACTATAAAATTTGCTTATCTTTTCGATTACAGTGTCCTAACTTCTGTTAACGATAGTTGCCTTACTGTTCTTTTACGATCGCCAAGATTGAAAATTCGGGTTGCCCTTGGCAACAGTCAGTGTCTCATAAACACAGTCTCTCTCTCTCTCTCTCTCTCTCTCTCTCTCTCTCTCTCTCCTCTCTCTCTCTCTCTCTCTCTCTCCTCTCTCTCTCTCTCTCTCTCTCTCTCTCTCTCCCATGACAATTGCCTCTCGTTATATAGCTTAGATTTAAGTAGATAAAGGAGGCCTTTAGTTCATGCAATTCCTCTTTTAGAACATACCGCCATTCAATTCAAATAAACACACACACACACACACACACACACACACACACACACACACACACACACACACACATATTTAAGGAGTCACTGGAGTCGGGGGAGATTCCAAGATGCTGGAAACAAGCAAATGTGATACCTATCTTCAAAAAGGGAAGGAGGGATACGGCTCTGAACTATAGACCAGTTTCCTTGACCAGCATAGTTTGCAAACTTATGGAGAAACTACTAAGGAAACATATCTCTCTTCACTTGGAATCCTTCAACTTTTTGTCAGTGAGGCAACATGGCTTCAGAGAAGGAAGATCAACAGTAACAAACTTATTAGAATTTTATGATGAGGTAAGCCAAATCTTACAGGAAAGAGAGGGCTGGGCAGATTGCATATTCCTAGACTTCCAGAAAGCGTTTGACACTGTTCCACATGGGAGACTTATTAGGAAGCTGCAATCAATGGCTAGAATAGGTGGAAATGTCTTGGAATGGATAAAAACTTACTTAGAAGGAAGGGAACAGAGAGTTAGAGTAAGACACTCAGTGTCTGAATGGAGAAGAGTTAGTAGTGGAGTTCCATAGGGTTCAGTTTTAGGGCCACTTTTGTTCCTTGTATATGTAAATGACCTACCAGAGTGTGTAAATTCATTCATGAATATGTTTGCAGATGATGCAAAGATTGTGAAGAAAGTAAAAAAACGAGAACAATGGTAGAGAACTTCAGGAGGATCTAAATAATCTGCATGAGTGGTCAGAAAAGTGGCTAATGAAATTCAATACCTCAAAATGTAAGGTAATGAGAATGGGTACAAGTGCAAGAAGGCCCAAGCTTGACTACTCGGTGGCTGGAGTACAACTTCAAGAGACAGAAAATGAGAGAGATCTAGGAGTAAACATACTGGCAGATTTGTCTCCAGAAATACATATAAATGGCGTAGTAAGGGCAGCATATGCATTCTTATCAAATGTAAGGGTAGCCTTCAGGCACATGGACAAGGAAATGTTCAGAAATATTTATGTAACCTATGTGAGGCCAAAACTCGAATATGCAGCCCCCTTTTGGAATCCGCACTTGAAAAAGCACATAGCTAAGCTTGAAAAAGTTCAAAGACATGCCACGAAACTGGTGCCAGAAATACGCAATCTCGGTTATGATGAGAGGCTGAGGGAATTAGACTTGCCATCACTCGAAGCTAGAAGAGTAAGGGGGGATATGGTGACAGTCTTTAAATTCCTTCATGGTTATGATAGAGTGGATAGGGATCGATATTTCGATATGGCTGGCTCTAGAACTAGAGGTCATAGTTTGAAGCTTCGTAAGAAAACTTCTTTGCAGGATGTAAGGAAATACTTTTTCAGTGTAAGACTAGTTGATAATTGGAATTCGCTAAGCGAGGAGGTAGTTAATGCTATCTCAATCCATAGTTTTAAGGACAGGTACGATAAGTATCACTAAGTCTAAAAATGGAACCGATCAGGAGACGGGAAGATACGAGCTTTGGGCTCTTTCCCGTAAACACAATTAGGTAATCAATTAGGTAATCACACACCGCGCGGTCAGTGACACACGGAAATGCTCCTCTTAAATTTTTAATTGTTTCGAGTGACTAAGTGCTTAGTGGAAAACTTTACCATAATTTCCCTAAATCTGAAATCCTGCAGAGTATTGTGAGTACAAAACTTATATTTGTTGTAAGACGAGACTGTTCATATTAAAGGAAAAAAAATTGAGAACTTTTTCGTGAGGAGAGAGAGAAGCTGCCGTCCAGTTCTGCCTTGAGGGAAATCTAGAAGAGTTGCCAGAGGTGGAGCCATCATATCACATTGCCTAATTTTTTGTGTAAACTGGGGAAAGCTCTTGAGCCGTTTACCTGATCCTGTGGTTCTATATATTGTTAAAATCAGTATCCTTCCCATTTATATTAACTAGTTAGTTAGTTTGATACACGACATAATTGAATAATAAAAGAAAAAAAAATTACTAAATATCCACCTGTCAACAGTACTGAGTTAAGTTGCCAAGTAGTACAGCAGTCTTATTTTCTTCATTTTTTTGCTTTTCTTTTAGCTTTCTCCTTTACTATTTTTTTATTTTGTATATATATTGAGTTAAATGTAAAGTCTAATCCCGTGATAACATATCTTGGTTAGCAAGTCAGTTTATCAGTTAGGAAGAATATATTGCAGAAACAGGTGAGTGCCACCTCAAACACAATTCAAATTTTCCTTCAGGTTTGACTTTTGTTTTTGTTTTTGTTTTTATACTTAAATTACCATGGTCAAGTTTTTAAGTTAAGATGTGTGTTACCAGAAAAGAGACAAACTGAGTCACTAAATAGTACTTATATGGAGAAATAAAAATTCTGTGTGAAGCTCAATTAAAAGTTTTTCTCTTTTCTTTTTTTTTCCTCTTTCTCGTCTTCTTTCTATATTCTGTGAGAGGGAGAACATAAAAATGAGGCCATCTCTGTCCCAAACCTCTCCCACCCATGGGTCGGGAGAGGGGGTAGTCATCAGGGGACTTAAACAGAGAATCAAGAAGTTAGAGGAAATGGTTGTAAGCCTTGATGATAAAATTCGGAATATGGATGGAGAAATGAAAGAGAATGAAACACTCAGAGAACAAATAAGATCTTTGGAGGAAGCAAATAAAGCACAAGGGCAGGAGAGAAAGGAACTAGAAAAAAGAATAAAGAAGCTGGAAGGGGAAAAGAGTCAACTAGAATCTAGAATTTCTAAACAAGAAGATAAAAACAAACAGCTGAATGACAACCTAAAGGAATTAGATGTTAGTTCACTGCTCTCTTCTGAGAGAGACGAGATTGCTGCTTGGAATGTCCAGATTAAGGAAAACATTGAACAGTTCAGAAAAGAGTTCCAGGAGCTGAATATGGAAAATGATGCCATGAAAACGTCCTTTGCTGATGCACTAAAGGGGAATGTGGCAGTAAAAGAGGCTGTAAAGGTGGTGGCACTGGAAAACATACAAACAGTTGACTATAAAGAGACAGTAATCGAAAAAATGAAAGACGTTGTGATGGAAAGGGCAAACCCACTCATCAGACAGGCACTTGATAAGGAGAAGACAGTGGTAATCTCAGGCATAAGTGAATCCCAGGAGCCAACATGGCAGGGGAGACTTGAAGAAAACAAAGCTAAGGTTGTAGACCTGATAAGAAAGCTTGGAGTAGTATGTGGTCCTGAGGATATTGTAAACATACACCAACTAGGTAAATATTCGAGGGAAGGAAAGCCGAGACCAACAAAAGTAACCTTTGAGAGAGGGGAAACATGTAGGGAAATATTGTTGAGAAAAAAAAGTCTAAAAGACCTTCAAGAATGCAAAGAAGTGTTCATTAGACGATACAGAACACAGGAAGAGATGGGAAAGATCAAAAACTTGTTGCAAGAGGCAAGAAGGTTAAATGATGAAAGAAATGAAGAAGAGAAGAAAAATTTTCATTTCAGAGTTCTTCCAGACAAAGGGGAGATAAAGAAGATAATGACAGAAGATCAGGGGATGGGGCCTCATTAAGATTGTTATACACAAATGCTGATGGATTAGCTGGTAAGGCAGTAGAATTAAAAGATAGGATTCACAACAGTAAGGCAGATATAGTAGCAATTACAGATACTAAGTTGAGTGAGGACATAAACAGTGTCACAGTTTTTCCTAAGGGCTTCAGAATACTAAGGGTTGAAAGATCTGAGAGGACTGGTGGAGGGATAGCACTGCTCATAAGTGAAAGGATTCAAGTCGAAGAAATAAACTTGGCTATAGAAAGTGAGTTCAAGGAATTTCTTGTTGCTCGCATAAATACTGGGTCAGAGAGCATTATAATAACTGTTGTATACAACCCACCAAGGAACCAAAATAGGCTTGAAGTTTATGAGGAAAGTCATATAGGTACTATTGAAGTCATAAACTCAGTTGTTAACATGGCACGGGAAAAAAAATGTAGGATTTTGATTATGGGAGATTTTAATCATAAAGAGATAGATTGGATGAATCTTGACCCACACAGTGGTGAGGACTCATTCGGGGCAAGATTCCTAGATTGCGTACAAGGGAATTTCCTACACCAACATGTAATGGAACCAACAAGGGCCAGGGGTGGGGATGAGCCATCACTACTTGATCTAGTGTTCACAGATAGTGTTGGAAATTGAAAAAATTGAGTATGAACCACCAATTGGAAAGAGTGACCACTGTGTGTTGTTGATGGAGTATATCATTGAAGATATTCTTCCTGAGAGTAGAGGCACTGAGGACATGAGGAGGAACTATCCGAAAGGAGATTACATCAAAATGAATGAGCTTTTTGCAGTTATTGACTGGAGAACCTTATTTTACAACAAATCTGTACAAGAAATGTATGACATCTTTTGTGAGAAATATGGGAAGATAGTAGATTGCTGCATACCTGTCACCAAAGTAGGTGTAATTCATGCCAGAGAGAAATGGTTCGATAATGTGTGTAAAAGAGCTAAGGAGTGGAGAGACAAATGCTGGAAAAGGTATAGGAGGAGAAAAAACATAAATGCCTGGCAAACCTACAAAAGAGCAAGAAATAACTACCTAAGTAAAAGGAGAGAGGCAGAGAGAGACTATGAGAGGGACATCACCAGGAAGGCTAAAGAAAATCCCAAGCTTTTCCACAGCTTTATCAGAGGAAAACTGAAGGTAAAAGAACAGGTTTTAAGGCTAAAGAGAGGGGATGGAAGCATCACTGAGACGGATGAAGAGATCTGCAAAGAATTGAACAAGGAGTTTCAGTCAGTATTTACAGTAGAAAATACCCCACCCCCTCAGATTGCAGTGATAGAAGCTCAAGGGCCGGTATTAGAGAACATCAACCTTACAGCCACAGAGCTATGCAAAGTGCTGAGGGATTTAGATGTTCATAAAGCTACAGGTCCTGATGACATATCCCCTCATGTGCTTAAAAAATGCGCAAACACAATATCAATGGCACTAAGTATCATATTTAAGGAGTCACTGGAGTCGGGGGAGATTCCAAGATGCTGGAAACAAGCAAATGTGATACCTATCCTCAAAAAGGGAAGGAGGGATAAGGCTCTGAACTATAGACCAGTTTCCTTGACCAGCATAGTTTGCAAAGTTATGGAGAAACTACTAAGGAAACATATCTCTCTTCACTTGGAATCCTTCAACTTTTTGTCAGTGAGGCAACATGGCTTCAGAGAAGGTAGATCAACAGTAACAAACTTATTAGAATTTTATGATGAGGTAAGCCAAATCTTACAGGAAAGAGAGGGCTGGGCAGATTGCATATTCCTAGACTTCCAGAAAGCGTTTGACACTGTTCCACATGGGAGACTTATTAGGAAGCTGCAATCAATGGCTAGAATAGGTGGAAATGTTTTGGAATGGATAAAAACTTACTTAGAAGGAAGGGAACAGAGGGTTAGAGTAAGACACTCAGTGTCTGAATGGAGAAGAGTTAGTAGTGGAGTTCCACAGGGTTCAGTTTTAGGGCCACTTTTGTTCCTTGTATATGTAAATGACCTACCAGAGTCTGTAAATTCATTCATGAATATGTTTGCAGATGATGCAAAGATTGTGAAGAAAGTAAAAAACGAGAACAATGGTAGAGAACTTCAGGAGGATCTAAATAATCTGCATGAGTGGTCAGAAAAGTGGCTAATGAAATTCAATACTTCAAAATGTAAGGTAATGAGAATGGGTACAAGTGCAAGAAGGCCCAAGCTTGACTACTCGGTGGCTGGAGTACAACTTCAAGAGACAGAAAATGAGAGAGATCTAGGAGTAAACATACTGGCAGATTTGTCTCCAGAAATACATATAAATAGCATAGTAAGGGCAGCATATGCATTCTTATCAAATGTAAGGGTAGCCTTCAGGCACATGGACAAGGAAATGTTCAGAAATATTTATATAACCTATGTGAGGCCAAAACTCGAATATGCAGCCCCCTTTTGGAATCCGCACTTGAAAAAGCACATAGCTAAGCTTGAAAAAGTTCAAAGACATGCCACGAAACTGGTGCCAGAAATACGCAATCTCAGTTATGATGAGAGGCTGAGGGAATTAGACTTGCCATCACTCGAAGCTAGAAGAGTGAGGGGGGATATGGTGACAGTCTTTAAATTCCTTCATGGTTATGATAAAGTGGATAGGGATCGATATTTTGATATGGCTGGCTCTAGAACTAGAGGTCATAGTTTGAAGCTTCGTAAGAAAACTTGTTTGCAGGATGTAAGGAAATACTTTTTCAGTGTAAGAGTAGTTGATAATTGGAATTGGCTAAGCGAGGAGGTAGTTAATGCTATCTCAAACCATAGTTTTAAGGACAGGTATGATAAGTATCACTAAGTATAAAATGGAAGCGATGAGGAGACGGGAAGATACGAGCTTTGGGCTCTTTCACGTAAACACAATTAGGTAATCACAATTAGGTAATCACACACACACACGTCTGTATACCTTATATCTAATAAAATGGCTGATATTCCTGAAGCATATAATGAAATATATTTCGAGAGGTGAATGAGCGTGATGAGAATGTTTATATTATATTGAATATTAAAGGAACGATTTTTTTCATTCCCAGGCGACGTGAAAATATTCATTCTTTATTCATTTTATTTTTTTTATTCATTTATTCCAATTTATTCTTTTGAAAGCGGATTATATAAAATATTTGGATATCATATTTAAAATTCTTTGATATGAGTATTTTTTATGGCTTAGAAGATTATTAATATATATATATATATATATATATATATATATATATATATATATATATATATATATATATATATATATATATATATATATATATATATATATATATACACACACACATACACATATATATATATATATATATATATATATATATATATATATATATATATATATATATATATATATATATATATGTGTGTGTGTGTGTGTGTGTATATATATATATATATATATATATATATATATATATATATATATATATATATATATATATATATATATATATATATATATATATATATATATATATATATATATATATATATATATATATATATATATATATATATATATATATATATATATATATATATATATATATACACTAGCATGTGTGTATATAAGTATATATATATATATATATATATATATATATATATATATATATATATATATACATATATATATATATATATATATATATATATATATATATATATATATATATATATATATATATATATATATATATATATATATATATATATATATATATATATATATACACACACACACACACACACATATATATATATATATATATATATATATATATATATATATATATATATATATATATGTGTGTGTGTGTGTGTGTGTGTATATATATATATATATATATATATATATATATATATATATATATATATATATATATATAT